>JAUCMT010000047.1:19915811-19938990 GCA_032357475.1 Enteromius thamalakanensis | reverse complement strand
TCATTACGTGATACTAACACGGAATTGTGCATTAAGAGTTCGTGGTTATTTCACGGAATTCTGTGAGATCAGGTTGGGATGGAAGGGCCCTCGCTTTGAGGAGTGCTTAACTTAACCAACATGGCACCTGTCAACATCCCTGGCAATGCAGATGTGAGAAGGGATGGGGTGGCCTGCTGTGTGACAAAAATCTTAAAGACCTGGTTGAGGGTGTTTCATTTAGGCTATAATGGGCCGTTTTGGTTGAGAAACCACTTGAAATAAACGAACTAAATAAATAGTACTGTCTGTTTTCTTTGGATTATGATGCCATGTTAACAACAAAGTGTTTATGCCATTTTAAAATGCTTAAATAAACACAACTGAGCGTCTAGTTTGATATTAATGGGACATTTCAAAAGCAAACGTACCTATAAACAGAGTATAAACATCATGTATCAGCATATAATTATGAGCTCCTGGCTATTTGGAGATAGTCTGACTGTGTTTTTGCCAGCAACACTTTTAATATACAAGATGCTCCACCAGTGAACATTTCTGAGCCCTTCTAAGAGTATAAACCAGCTTTTGATTGTATTCCTCATTATGGAGCCATCAGGAATCTTTAGGTAATTTAAATAATTGTTAAACCCACACTTTAATTATATACAAGAATTTACTTTCTCAGCATCATACATAGAATTTAATAATGACAATAACACAAAATGTATATTTTTTATTATATGTTATGCATGTTTTGTTGGAGAGTTAAAATAGTTGAAAAATGACTACACTTTCTTTATATATTTCCCTTATTTTTATTTTGAAAGCAAGAGGCCACAAATTTAATATGAAAAACAAGAAAAGCTATATGAAACTAAACATACACACACACACACACACACAAACAAAGCAAATGGCTTCACAATCAATTATCAAGACACACCAATGGTCGATCAATGAAGACAACTTGAGATTTTAAACAAAACAAAAAGGCACGTGGAGTTCAGTATCAAGACAATTAATTTTGCAACTAGAAATCTTTTAAGCAAAACACATTATACATACATATGAACTTGCATTTATGAAGAAAAGAACACAAACCACACAAACACCTTTTGAGCAAATCCATTTTGTTTTATTAAGATTTTTTTTTTTTTTACTCATAACAGTAAGAGTAAATTCTAACAATAATAAATGTGCATAAAACAAGTCTTTTAGAATGCAGCACAATATCTTACAGCAACTATAAGCAAAGGGCAGGTGTAAGATTCAATGGAGGGCGTTAAGCATCTGAGCAAGTGCTTTCAGCAGGCAGGACCACCTATGGTTTCGCCGTCTGCAACGGCCCACCAGCTTTTAGGCATTGCGTTTAGTGAAGGAAAGTGATGCTTTGGTTTAATAGCTCTTGTGCAGCAACCTCAAATGAGTAAAACGCTGACCTCAGCAGAGGATTTGACAGTTACATTCATTTTGTTTTATTTTTTTTTTTCGTGTGTGGTTGGTGTCCTTTTCCTGCTGAAGGCACGTTACCAAGTAACAAAGCAACTCTTCTGTCGTCGTGTGTTAAGTGGACGTCTTTTGCTAGCATCTAGAGTGGGTTTGAAGGCCTTCTTAATAATTGTACTGTTCTTACGGTTATACTCAGATGGATTATCGGTGAACGTGCCTTAACTCAGGCTCAGATATCGATCGAGATACTTGATTTACACTATGCTGTGGCAATGACAGTTACGGTACTGTGAGAAATTAACTTATCTACGTACTTATCTATTATGAAAATTTTACTCGGTTAATTTTTCTTCTTCATGCAGTTATTTATGTCCATCATAATATGACAAATACTGTGTTTTTAAAGGTGTAGCATCTATTTGTAAACAAAACCAATTCCCCACAGTGGAAATCATGACGAGGCGGAGTGTACTGCCAATTTTTGAGACTCTTGGTATGTGTCGGTACTGTATGCAGGCAACGCGGAGCTTAATTTTTTATTATTATTATTTTTTTCTCTGAACATGATGGCCGGAAATCATAATAAAAGAGCTGTGCCATATTTCTGCAAGCATCATTTGTTAGCAGGACTATTACTCTAATTCTTAAATTATCCTAAGAAAATTTCTCATAGTTATAGAATCTTTTATTATTCAAAATAAGATCTCAATATTATACATGTTCCTTTTCTTTTCTTTATATTGACTATGTACAGAAGTGCAAAAAGTCAACCTTCGTCCCTTAAGTTATGGCTCTCTCTCTCGTTTGCAGCTCGAGGCCCGACCCTGTGACCTCCCTCCTTTGTTTTACATCTTTAAATATTCAGAAATCTCTGGAGACAAGTTGCTGCTCATTTTGGCCTGACATAGAGGGATTTTTTTTTTTTTTTGAAATATTACAAGACAATTTTTTTTTTAAATTCTGAAATGCATACAGTAGAAAATAACTTCTTTTACTCTAGCATGTACAATTGATACTTTAACCAGCTAATTGTAGACGCGGTCTTGATTCAACACAAAATAAAGGGTTAAAATATCAACCTTGCCATAGCTACAAATAAACTCTCTTTCTGTCGTTTTCGCTCTGTTTTAAGACAAGATAAAAGACTTTGTTCAACAAATTCAAAACCAAAATCCTTGAAATTTCAAACATTCTATCATGAAAACTAACATGAAGAATTAAGAATACAACACTACTAGATAAACATTATGAACTTAACATGATGTAAAAGAAAGTGACAGTAAGAAAAACATTTCATTTCCTACATTCTAAAACGGTTCTATGATAATAGTCAAATACAAAAAAAAAATCTTTATATGCAAACAACACAATATATTTCTAACGAAGGCTTTGAAACAGAGTGAACGTTAAGTGTAACATGATTAATATACACAAAAAATAAGTGTAAAGAATAAAATCTCATTCGCTGCAATTTCCCGTTTGTGATTGAGAGAATGTTTGTGTGGGTTCAAACACTGAAATATAAGGCTTTAGTGAGGAAACGGCAATGGCGTGCATCCTTTCAAGTCTGTGCACCTAAACCAGGCTGAAATCCAGACTCAAGTGAACTCGGATTCATTTCCTCTTGAGTCTGGTTGTGATGCTAAAACCCTCGCGAGTAACTTGGGTACCTTGATGTGAACGTCTGTTTCCTGGTTTACAAGCAGCCTATACGAATTATTCGCCTTCCGTGATCAGTATACCCAGTCGAAACACATTTAAATAAAAAACAAAGAGGAAAAAAAGACTTTGGCACAACTTAATCTTAAAAACAACATCTCATTATATTCTCCGTTCCTCTTTCACGTCATCCAGCGGTCGCTAAATATTCGAAAACAACTCAAAATCAACACAGATGAGAACTGAAGACAAACCCTGACTTGACGCTAACCTCATCTTTCCGTGTACCTAGTCTTGAACTCGCAGTCTGTAACGAAATACTCAAGCAGTGCTTTTCCAGCATGAATTTTAGAGTCCTCAGTGAAGACTGGAACGCAGGCGCACGTTTCCACGCGCGACTGCCGCATCTACGCTCCCTTGACGTTCTTCTCACGCGACTCCCGATTACCTTCTAACGCCACATTCTCTCCATCAAGGCAATATAAAGAAACAGGGCATTAGGAACAAGGCAACCCTGTTCTCAAAAAGGCTTCATAGTTCTACAAGGCCTAATGGATGATCGACAAATAAAAATGGCACGTTTCGTAAAAAACCCACACATTTGTGAAATTATGTATAAAAACAAGCGCTGTAAAAAACATTAATCTCTGGTAAACATAATAACACTGTTGATACAACACTTTAGATCGGTGTCTGGTATTCAGCCGGTGGTTATGGTACATAAAGCTTGCAAGAATGTGCTTTTGAAAGGTCTCAGGTGATCGGTTTCTACCCAAAACATTCATCCGTCAATCTCCATCTCTGCGCTTACGATCTAGTTGGACTAGAAGCCAGAACTTAAGATAGAGGAAACTACATACATTGAATTATTTTGCTGGATGTTTTGTGTCGTATTGGCGTTTGATTCGCTTTTCAATTCAAGGTGCACCTTTTGTAAACCTTCGGACAAATTTCGAGGAAAAAAAATCAAGGTGTGAATCATAAAAAAAAAAAAAAATCTCTTGGTCTACTAACATGCCAAAAACGGTGTCGAGTCAGACATTAAAATAACTTTTCTTTTACTAATCGGAGTAAAAATGCCGCCCTGTCTGACAAAACGATGTAGTTCACTCAATTTCATGTGGGAGGACATTCAGTTTCACCCCAGTAAAACCCTACCATCATGAATGACCAAATTCTAATCTTTATACTATATTCTATCCGGCGGTGATCTTGACGTTAAAATTTGTAATTTTTGTTTGTTTGCCTTTTGTCCAGGGCAACAGCACATTCCTTTGATCTGTGGAAAAGTAGAAAAGGGGCATATTTAGGGCATATTGAGAATAACTACAGTATTTACAATGCTACAACATTTTCTTCCATACATTGAAAAGTTCAAAAGATAAAAAAGTTTGTTGAAAACTTGTAACTAAGCTGTAAATATGCCTTCAGTGTTCTCAAGCCATATAATAGTTTGTGTGATGAACATGTCAAGTCAAGTCAAGTCACTTTTATTTATATAGCGCTTTTAACAATACAGATTGTAGCAAAGCACTGAACATTATCAAATAGAACAACATGTGCTGAAACAGTTTCCTTACTGGTGCTTGACACACATGGTCATTATGAACTAGTTGTGTGATTAAAAACTTCTAACCAATGACGTTTCTGTCATTATTGAAAATATTTAGAATTTTTTGTTTTGAAAATTTAAAATTTTGCAAAGTTCTTTTCCATACAGTGACAGTTACATTAAAATGCATTTTCAAATAAATAAAAGAATTCCATATGGTTTGTAATCAAACTGTCACAGGTTTATGTTTCATCAGTTCAAACTTACTGGTAATTATTTAATGTTTTTTTTTTTTTTTTGGAGCTTGACAAACATTTGATCACAGAATTTTCCTTTTATGTTCTTTTGAAAACAACAACAACAACAACTACCACACATTGTTAGGAATGACATGAGATCAAATAATGGGCAAAATTATTTTGGAGGTTTTGCTCTTACACACTGTTTCTGGAAAATGTCAATAAAAATCACCTACTGTTGTGGGCTGGAACTACATCTGCGTCAAGTACTTGTGACTAGTCAGATGCTCTGCAGATATTATTGGAATCTGAAGTTGAACAGAAAGAAAAAATGCATGAAACAAGATTACAACAGATCTTTTACAAAAAAAAACATTTCAAAAACTAAAATATTCTCCCTCACCCTCACTCCCTCCCCATGACAGTTAAGAAGAGAGTGAGTCAAACACAACACAAATTAAGAAATGCCATTCAAGAAACGATGAACCATAGCTTATTAGTATAAATCCTTCTCAAGTGAGGCAGGGAGAAGTCAGTGAATTCTTAAGGCACATTCCATGTTTCCATCTTGTTGACCTTTACTTTTTTTTTCTCGATAACTTGAAGATATTCAAAAAGCTGCTTCATAGTCTCTACTAACATCTAATGTTTCAAACCATAGAGAACTTCACCCATTTTTTAAAAAATGTATAATTTAGACTATTTTATGATTGCGACCTGTAACGCTGGTCTGTACTGATAACAAAGACATGTGATATGAACAGTATTTAAAGGGTTCGTCCACCCCAAAATTAAAATTCTGTCATTAATTACTCATCCTCATGTCGTTCTAAACCCCGAAGACGTTCGTTTTGGTTTTCTCCGTGGACTGTTTTACCGATGTTTCTGGACCTGGGTACATTTCAGTCTATGGATGGTAAGATAGCTCTCCAATTTCATCAAAAATATCTTAATTTGTGTTCCGAAGATGAATGAAGGTCTTAAGGGTTTGGAACGACCCTGGGGTGAATTGTGGCTATTCTTTTTGTTTCTCGATCAGCAAAACAACAAAATGAAGCGAGAAAAAAAATGAAATAATTTATCCTTCACAGCCAGCAAAGATATACTTTGAAGCAAAAGACTAAGAAGAACTAACTCATACATACCAATTGCATGTATTCGTTGGTAGTCAGCTTTGATAGAGAAGAGTCCTCAAAATAAAAAAGGACAAAAAAACAGTATTACAATGCTATTTGTACCTTTCAAATATAACATGAAATGCTACTTGCTTTAATAGCAATTGCAGTTTTTCTTGCGCTTGAATAACATTTTTACACCGCTTTTACAGCGCTCAGGCAATTTCAGCCTGGTTTCTAGTGCGTAAAACCTGCACAGAAGATACTTCAAACAACTCAGTTCACTTAATGCACAGCTTTGTCTTCATAATGCATTCTCCTGTTGTCGGAACCAATGTACGCAGAGAGAAGATTACAGGTTAAATACAAGTTTTCGCTGCAAATGTGTTGTTTGAAGTACCACAAAAAAGTATACGACTTATCAAAAACCTGTGTAGGCCAACAAGGGGCACTATAAATTACCCCCGGCACTCAGAAATATCCATCATACAGAAAGAGAAAAGGTTGTGTGCATGTGTGTGTGATAGAGAGATAGAGAGAAAAGGCCATAAAAGAGCAAACCTGATTGGCTGATGCAGATGCGAAGGGAACACTTGTGGCAGATGTGGTTGCTGCGGATACAGCGGCCGGGGAAGCGCCGTGCATCATGGGAACTTTTCAGAGGGAAAATGGTATAAGCACACATACAGGGAGTGTGTTCAACAGGTGCACAAACATGATGAGTGAGTGGACACAGAGGGGTATGGAAAGAAAAGTGAGCATTGAAGGTGACATCAGCAAACGGCAAACCAAAAGTGGTGGCAAGAGAGATTGTTCTAAAGAAGACATAAGGGCAGGTAAAGTGTCATACGAGCCAACACATCAAGAGCTACAAGGAAAAGGAAACAAAGGCATGGCATCTCATAAACTTTGCATTTAGGTTTCAGCCTCCATGTACTACTTTAACACTGAACCCTTCTCGTATTTTCTGTTACTTGAACATCATGCTCAACACTGGTTATCTGAGCACAAAACAACTGCAGTGAAAAACAGTATCAACTACAAACTGTTCAATTCAGTGCGAAGGGTTAAAGGGATAATTTACCCAAAAATGGAAATTATATATATGTGTGTGTGTGTGTGTGTGTGTGCATAAACACTGACACATGCAAACACATATAAAAGAACTGTTAATTAATTTTTATATTATTAATGATCAAATATAAATTTTATTTGACTGATTTTTTATATAATCTTTATTTATAATATAAAATTTATAATACATAATATTTATATTATTATATGAAATATTATTAAAAGTGGATTAACATTTAATATTATATAATCAATCTTATTATATCAATTATTATATTGGTTGTATATATTAAAAACACTCTAATTTCATTCTCATTTATTCCACATTTTTAAAATTGCGCAGCAAGATTATTCAATCCTTTAGATTTTCATGAACGTGAATAAACTACAGAATTTTCATTTTTAGGTGAAATACCTCTTTAAAAAGCCACCAAAACCCACAAAACGATGCACACAAATGCTATATTACAAATTACAGTGAAAGAAACCATATTTGTTTGTATTTAAAGTCAACATGAAATCAAAACGTAATATTATACAGTAATCGAATTCGCATAATGCTTTGGTGCATGTTAATGCACAGATTCTTTTTCAGCCACTTCCTCTAATTTGCCAACTTTCATGTGCCTGAAAGCCACTTTTCAAAATCCAGTTCAATTCCTGATGATTTAAATCAACGTTCTTGAATATTGTGTTTCACTTGGAAGCGTGTCATATTACTGAAGCGAACTGCCCTGCAGATGCTGTTTCATGTTGACTTTAATTTCAAATCACAGATGCTTCGTAAGTGAAGCGGTCACAGAGACGCCCGCTTATCAATGCCAGTTTGTCGGCCATGTGGATTTTGAAGGCGTGAGAACAACTAAGAGGAGGAAGTCTAGAAACCTACCCACGCTCGCTGCAGGGGTCATGCACAATATTGAGCCTGCCCATCATGCATTGCAACAGGAAGTGGATTGGAAAGGGAGAAGAATCACAACAGCCCATCACAAGGTTGGTTAGAGTGAAGAAATCATAATTAAAGGAAGACAATAATCATTACAGTGATACAGCATGATGTCCATAAGAGACCGATTAGTTGATAAAACTGTGAACTCAGGAAGAGAGCACATGTATTTGTGAGCTCACAGAAATTTGTGTATGTGTGACAGTCATCATAGCAGACGTTAGTATGACTGAGGGGCATCCCAGGGTTATTGGCAACTGTGTTTTGCAGTGAAAGCCATGAGCTCAACTACAGGTATGTTCCAGAGTAGAAATGTGATTCAATGATGAGGTGAAACAGAGAAACTGACAGACAGCCCCATTTTCTTATTGTTTATTTTACTGTGCTTAAATTGCAAGGTTCCCACGCCTTTTGACCAAATGTTTTTTCCACTGAATATACATTTTTTGAATTTAATAGAGTGACTACTAGCAGGTATAAACAGCACCCCATCCCACTAGTTTGATGAAACCGGAAAATTTCTGTCAGTCATATGGTATAATAGCATGTATAGTATGGATTAATATACTATACCATACTCTATATTTGTAAGATTTATACTGTATTAGAACATTTATAGTTCTTTATTATTTTGTTATTTATAGTATATAAATAGTATATCATTGTCATAATATTATATTATAATTATTGTATAATATACATATATACAGTATATAATATACATAAATGTGTGTGTGCTTATAAAGTAGAAAATTTGAACTATTTAAAGAAATATTTAGATTATATGTAATTGTATTTATTTGATGTATTGTTTGCATTATGCAACATTTTATTATACTGTATTAAAAAAAATCTACATTATTACTACAAATTATATACTATGAGAGAGAGGTATATGTATATATATATAATTTGTTCAATTGTAATTTATAAATATTTATATTATTATTATAAATTATAGCATACTATGCTATTTACAATTATTAGTTAGGGGTGAGTAATAACACATATTAACTTATATATGTATACATTTAATATATATTACACATTTTTAACCTTTTTTTTTATCCACTTCAAATGTTGACATATATAGATATATATATATATAGAGAGAGAGAGAGTAAAGTAATTGGTAATTAGAATATTCTATTTTAAAAGAATATTATAATAAATGATACTATACTACACTGTTATGTATACAATTAAATTATATATACTACATACTTATATTATTGTTTAATACTGTTAATTACTAAACAAAAATCAACCTACTCTGTTACTACTTTGCTATTGTTATTTTTTGTTTAGTTTTTTTGGTATGGCCGTGGGAACCCTGTCTCTTTAAAAAAAAAAAAAAAAAAAAAGTTATCCTATGTCATTGTGCATCCCTTATGTTTCAGAAAGGTCAAAGGTGAGGATCAAGCAGTGGTCAGGGTTGACGAGAAGCCCTACCTGACGGAATAAAGGCAGCTTGCTGCTGAAACTGCATGTTGGCCAAAGCCTGCTGGTACTGGAGCATGCCAGTACTGAACATGCTCGTGGCACCGTTGGCTTTCTCAAGCGCAGGTCGCTTTGGTAAAGGTGGCATGACACTGTGAGGAATTCCCTGCTCCGATAAGACCACAGGGAGGGGGGAGGGGTGGAGGAAATGGGGAACGGGTTGGTACATGTAGAAGAGAGTAAAGACAGGAAAGGAACAAGAAAAAGACAGAATTATCATCAGAGGGCAAAACGTCACAGGGCTCGATTCTGACAAACAAGCAAGCAAGCGGCAGCTAATACATGTCTACGGCACAAGCAAAAGCCAAAGAGCCAGTTTCTCTCGCTATGAAACTTAAATTAGCACTGAGCATCTGTGTTTTATATTATTAGTTTAACATCAGGAGAGTATTAATTCATTAACATTACAACATCCATACCGCTAACTCAATGCAAATGAAGCAAGCGTAGCACTACTCAAATGTATTGCAGACAAAAGTGACAAAAAAAACTTGTTAAAAAAAAAACAAATAAATAAAAAACAAGAAAAAGAAAAAAAGGAAAATAAACTGCACTGCTCACTCCATGATAAGTGTGAGAAAGAGACTAGATCTTTTCTGTTGCTTTAATGGTGGAGCTTTAGTATTCTTCTGCTGCTACCCCTCCCATAGACACATGCACTACACAGAGATACTAAACATGCATACTGAACATAAACACATAGAAGCCATGTCACTAGAGTTTAGAACATCTGGCCCTGTCCTCACGCCCTGGAATAACACACGTGTGATGATCTGATTGCGGCAGACGGGCACATCTGTTCAATATGCTCGCCGCAGTCAGCTGATCACACGACATGGTAACACAGAACACAACAGAGGCATTAAATAAACAGATAACAAAAGGACTATGCTTGCAAATTATCTTTCTTCTGTTGTTAAGACACTACAATAAAGCAACATGCCAAGCAAAAAGGTGAAAGGTCATAGTACCAGGTCAAAGGTGGCTTCGAGGGGTCGCTTCAGTGATTTGACAGCCGACTGAGTCTTAATTAGCAGGCAGCGAGCACATGATGGCAATGGGCCAATGGGGTTCAAGCGCATTAACATAAACAGCAAGCAGAGGTGCATCATGGGGGCAGCAGTGCATTTTGGGTAGGTGAGAAAAAAAACAAATAAAAACAAATCATTGGAATGCAGTATACAGGGGGATATCAGGACTAAGGCATGCAGAAATACAGTCCAATCTGTTTTAGAAAACTGTACTGAGATTCAATTAACAAGTACATCAATTATGGTAACATTAACAGGGTTTCATTGACAGTAAACATACTTGTAATACGTCAACAGTGGATAACATTGTGCTGGATTGCAAACATACATTTAATGTGGAGAAATGTTACATAAAAATAACTAGGACGCTGCCCTCTGCTCGACAGGATGATGAAATTACGTATTTGTGCAGTTTAAATGGGAATGGCAATGACTTATATTTCATACAGAACTCTAAATATCCAAAATATAATCCGTTAGAAACGTATTGTTAAAACCACCTGAGACATCAAATTTAAAGTGTTCATTTTTTTCTTATTTAAACATCTTTTTTTCCAAATTAAAAGTTTTTCTTTAAAGGAATAGTTCAACCAAAAAAATAAAGTTTGCTTAAAACATACATATAAATATCAGAACAGATTTGGAGAAATTTAGCATTACATCACTTGCTCCCCAAATGGATCCTCTGCAGTGAATGGGTGCCGTCAGAATGAGAGTCCAAACAGCTGATAAAAACATCGATAATTCACAACGTGATGTTAACAAACATGTTTTGAGAGAAGCACGTACGCATGATCAGCCACGGCTGGAACCGATTCCTAATAAACCTAGCTCAGCCCTCGCTAGGCCTAAATACGCCTAAATAGTCATCATAAGGAAAGCGCGAACTCTTGAAATGACTCCAGTCCATCAGTTATTATCTTAAGAAGTAAAACTAAAAGTTGTGTGTTTGTAAGACAAAAATCCATTATTATTATTCTATAAATCAAGTAAATAAAGTTAATCACCTATTGCCCTCTCCAATCAAAACAACCCTTTATGACTGTTTTTGCTTGTAAACTTTGCTTGATCTGTGCATGCTTCTCCCCTGATTCAGACAAGATAACATTTTTACTAGAAAAAGCAATATTGTGGATCGATTTGAAGTTAAAATGTCTTGATGTTTTTTTTTCTTACAAACATGCAGCTTTTCACTGATGAACACATGATGTCGTGTGGATTACTTGTGGATTATTGTAATGTTTTTATCAGCTGTTTAAACTCTCATTCTAACGGTACCCATTCACTGCAGAGGATCAATTGGTGAGTAAATGATGTAATATACTATACTTTCTCCCCATTTGTTCTGATCCACATCTCGGATAGCCTGAGGGCGAGTACATTTTCATTTATGTGTGAACAATTCCTTTAAATGCATGGTTTAAAATGGCACAGTGTTAACCCAAGGTCAAATATATAGCATCTAAGAAAGTGTTAATTCCACAAACAGTATGATGCATGAGAACAGTATTACATGACTATGTGTGTGTGATGTGCAGCAGAGAACGTGCTCACCATGGCAGCGGCGGCCGTGGCCTGATTGACCTGGTGCTGGGCCGCTTTGATCTTGGCCTGCAGGTGCGCAGGAGGGTGGAAGTATTTGCACTTGTCTCTGGAGCAGCGGCCCTTTATGTAATCCATACACACCGTCACTGTGTTATCACTGGGGTCGATCATTGTGCTGTCGGCAGGGTGGGCAAACCTGCAGTCCGTCTCTCCACGAGAGCAGTTGCCACGCTGGTACTCACGACACACCTGAAAACACACATACACACACAGCTGTAATGCATCGCTTGGCATACTAAGAGACATTTGTGTAAGATTGTGCACTAATTATCCAAGGTTTCACTGATGAAGATATCCTGCAAACTTTAAAGCTGCACTCCATAACTTTTGGCACTCTAGCGGTTAATAAACAAAACTGTGTGTGTCTTGCAAAGGAGTATTGTAGCTATATATATATAAAACCAATTTTTGTTATTTTACAAACGTAGAAAATAATAAATAATAATAAAATATTTATATATATATATATATATATATATTTTTTTTTTTTTAATGAAACAGTTAGCAGTATATATAGTACACACCGTGAAATGTAACATTATTTAATTGAACACATAGCCAGTACTGTAGCACTATCAGCTGAGATGTATTTTTCCTTTCGGTGGTCAGCAGAGGGCAGCAGCCCCTTTGTTTCTTACTTGTTAGCAACTTGCTTGCACATAAAGATTAAGATTTAAATGTGTATATGCGTTAAAGAAAGATATTGGCAGTGTGTCATGACGTAATTGACTCTCTGGTGACCTCATACCTCCAGTCGGTCTGTTCTGAGGAGTTTCTGGGCGGCCGCTGCTGAAGCAGCAGCAGCTGCGGCGTTGGCAGCGGACGGCACGGATGCCACACCAGGGCTGCCCGTCATCAGCATAGGTGCGCTGGGCAGGATCTCTGCGGACATCAGCCCAGGAGACACTGGGCCCAGGTACGGATTAAACGCAGCCGCGGCGGCCGCTGCAGCAGCTGCACTGGCATTGGTTGCAAGGCTTGGCGCGACCGAAAACATAGGCTGAAACAGACCGAAAATAACAAGAAATGAAACTAATATAGTGACACGGCTATAAATCTACTTTCTGTTTCTGTGACTTATGCAAATTATATAGTCAAGGTTCAAAAAATAAGCAGTTATTTGACAATTTAACACAGTTACAAAAAGTACCACTGCAGTACGTAATTTTGTGTTGTTATTATTATTATAATTTTCATTGTTTTTAATAAGTGCATGGTCACAGTAGTTATTATATTACATATACTAATATAACTATTTTTTGGGCCCTTGTATACACACACACACACATATATATATATATATATATACATAAAATAACAAAAACCTAATTAAGTATATAATAATAAAAGTGACTGTAAAGAAACATTAGACTAACATTTACAGAAAATGCTTATGTATAGAATGGTCTCTTGAGGTCACAAGAATGGAGCCTCACCATTGGCTGAAGCTGACTTCCTGGCATGATGGCATTGGCTAGCTGCATCTGCTGGGCGAGCATTGCCATGTTCTTCTGCTGGATCAGATTGTTACGGCCATTAATCTCCAGCTGCGTCTTCAGGTGAGGAGGAGGGTGCAGGTACTTACAGTTCTCTCTGGAACAACGACCCTGAGAATAATAGAGAGAGAGGAAGAAAGAGGAAATATATGATTTAACCTCATGTTTTATTGAGATTTTACTGTTTTATGTTAGATTCATGCATGTACAAAAATAATAGTGATTTAATTCAAGTAAATTGTTCATCTGTGATTTACTAAAACAAACAAAATTGGCCAAAAACAAGACTAATCACAAACAAAATAAAGGTTTTTGTTTAGAAATATGTGTGTGTACTATGCATACTTATTATGTATATAAATATACACACGTATATATTTAAAAAAAATGTTGACTATATATTAAATATATTTTTATATAATACAAATGATACAAATATAAATATTTACTTGTAAATATTTTCAAAATACATACTGCATGTGTGTATTTATATATACACACATAATTAACACACACACACACACACACACACATATTATGTAAACAAAAACTTTTATTTTGAATGCGATTAATCAAGATTAATGGTTCGAAAGCACTATATATAATTTAATCTCAAATATGTACATTATGTACATCGAAGTAGATGCACTACAAAATTTAATTAAAACTGAAATAAAAAAATATATAAAACATAGACATTAAGAAAAAAAACCCCAAAGTACATATTAAGAAAAAAAGAGGAAAAACAAAGAGAAAACAAACTTAAAACAGAATCTAAAAGAGAAAATATAAAGTATCTAACTGATGGTAAAATGACTTGTATAATATTGTGTGTAATATAGTGTTATATCTGGTCTACAGCAAAGCAGATGTGCACTTATCACAAAATTGCAAAACACACTGTAGAAAAGCATAGATCAACATAAACACCTACTTTGGGAGTACACCAATCATATAATGTTTGCATTTGAAAACTAACTGCATTAAGACAACTGGCACCTCCAGTCCTGGTTGATTCTCTCAGTTTAACAGCAGATAGAGGGAACACCCTGTTCTCATTCCAGCCGACAGTATTGAGTGCACGGGAAAGCCCTCTGCTCTAATGCATCTGACTGCAACCCGCAGCTGCTTTCAGCCCATGTGGAATCGGCCCTGACAGGCTGTCACTCAATCGATTAGTTGAGTATTGATTAACGAGTCACATCAGTGCGAGAGAAATTCATCTTACGAATTTATGGATCTACAGTAACCCGTGTGACCCCCCTCCGTCCACATACTCTCAGATGATGAGTGTCCTTATCTGGGCTACGTAGGCGAGTGTGTCAGGATACGGCCATTCCAGTGCAGCCAGTCATTAACCTGCTGACGCCTGTCGTCATGTCTGTCTGCTGTGACCAAAATAAAGCCTTTTTGACAATTCCTGTGGTTAGATGTTCAATTATCTCTGCAGCCAGCACTTTAGGAGAGTGTTATGCAGTTGTGATCAGTAGATGGATTTGGATGGCCATAAAGGGCTAAAATGTTTTTCGGAAAGTGAAACGACTTCTCTTCTAAGCTTCCAAAAAAAGCTTTTATGCAAAGCATTTACAATCTCTAGAAGAGAATGCAGTTAACTGGAACTAGGTTTGCATAAACTAATAGCAAACACAAAATTATTGCAACAAAGCAGCATTTATAACTCCAACAATATATATTGGAGTATATAATAATGTATTAATAAGCACCAAAAATAATTTATTTATATATAATATACGTGTGTGTGTGTACTGTATTTATTATGTATATATAAATATAAACAAATGCGTGTATATATTTAAGAAAACTATGTAACATTTTATATATTAAATATATTTTATTATTAAAATATATAAAAAAAATAAAAAATTTAGTATTAGGGGTGTGACGAGATCTTGTGGCACGAGATCTTATGAGATGAAATGGTTCTGGCGAGATGCGAGTGGTATGATGAGAGAACTTGGCGGTGGTATGATGCGGCGCAACAAATGCAGCCGTGTTCTATTTATGACGTGCTGAAACAAATTTCAAATGGTTTTCAATAGTCGCTTTATGGCGTCCAGACTTAAAGCTGCATCCACACAGCTTTCAAAGTATACTCAATTGCGGATGAGTGCGGACGGACGAGCTCGATACATGCGCAATGACACCAATTGACTTTCACTCTTTCAGCATTTTTCTCACGCATACACTGCTGTACGCCCTCCTGATGACGAAAATGATGTAATGCAGATGGCTGAAGTATACTTTGGCCTTTAAGCTGCCGCATCGTTTGCTGTAGACAAGTTTGTTTAGGTATTCAAACAGACTTATTCTAAATTTTTTGTTGTTTATTGTTAAATACTTGCTTATCATTTTGTGGCAAAATATTTAGCAGTGTTTACATGTTGCTTTTACTGCATGTAATTCATTAAAATAGTTTAATTTCAAAAAGATAATTACCAACATTTTTTGGAATGATTTTGTTGAATAAAATACACATTTTTCAAATATATTTTTATCATTGAGGATTAACTTTTTAAAAATCTCGTCTCAATCTCGTGAACCCAGGGTCTCTTCTCGTCTCGTAAGTTAAGTGTCTCATTACACCCCTAGTATGTGTACATAATAAATATACACAATAAAAACACATTATTTATTATGTAAACAATTTTTTTTGGAGGGGATGATGATTATTTGAAAGCACTAATAAAAATGCCAAATTTTATTAACATTCTATGAATAAAATGATGAGTTTTATACTATTTAATTAATATTCTATTTGTGGCATACAATAATACAGCACAGCAGGTAAAATTTTAATTATATAACAATAATAATACATAATTGTAATATAATAATTATTAAATAATAATTAAAAGTTTTGAATACAGAATTTGTATTATTCTATATATATGGGGATATGTTACTCTTATGACTGTAGCAGATGCATATAGACAAAAAATAGACAATAAAACAAAACTTTTATCATGTTTATGAAAGTCTCTTTGCTCACAAAGGCTATGTTTTTTTGCGGTGCTGCCTAATATTTTTGTAAAAATGATGATACTTTTTTTCTGGATTTGATGAACAGAAAGTTCAAAAGAACAGCATTATTCTTTTGTAACATGCTTATAATTCTTGCTGAAAAAAAAAATAGCCTAATTTCTTACAAAACACACACACACACACACACACACCGACACCCACACACCCACACACACACATAAAGACTCCAACGCCAAATGTGTAGCACCAAGTCCATAATAAGTGGCTCTGTTGGACAAACATTGTGAGTGCGAGGTCAGGTCAGTCAATTTGAGGGGAAAATAGCAGGGAGTCAGATGTCCCTCGGCAGTATCACACACACACACACAAACACAACCCTAAATGTTAAACCCTCTCTGGGTTTGTCTTTCTCTGCGATCAAACGCTGACAGACATCATCGCTTCATCCTGGTCACTGATGATGTAAAAAGCGAAGATTTCCAGCAGCTGCAAGTACTATTGATGTGGTTTCCCCAACACAAATAAACTAGGAACCTATCTATTACAAGTCTTGATTTGACTAAACAGCTGTCCAACAATCACATTTACACAACGCATTAGCAGTTTGGTAGCATATGCATTCCAAAATAACATGCCAAAGAAACTGAATTGACTTTGTATAACTGCCCAGTGCCACAGAGACAGAAGCTAAAGCAGATAGCAGAACCTTCTGGAAGTGTGACGTCAGTTTGCACTCCTATCTATGCAGCATGTAGAAAATAAATAAAACACACACATACTCGGCCGTGAGCCGGCCAATCAAAGAGTGTCTGGCTGGTATTCTGTGAGCTGAAGTTTCTACCATCTGTTTGAGACATTAGTGAAGCTGGCCTCTGTGAAACAACACTGAGAAGATGAAGACTCTCTCAAAACTCTCTGTCTTTAGTTCCTTCTGCAATTCTGCAAACTTGATTCATGCAAATGTCTCACACTCAAAAATATAGGCCCTCTATAAATATCTTCGAATGTCACTACCTAAGCCACTGCAGCTGTTGTTTATTTTATTTTAATTTTTTTTGGTCGTTTTTTTAATTTCACAGACAACTCAAATAAATAAAGCAAACATTTTTTAATTACAATTATAGCATTCAACCTGTTTTAAATCTAAAACATCAAATTAAAATGCTGTGCAATATTAAATATATGTATATTAAAAATATATTCCATTTTAATTTGCAAACATAATAATTAATATATAATATTATATTATATAATATTAATAATTCTACATAATCTTATGATATAATCTAATAATGTAATGATGGTTTTAATTACAATTTGTTTTTCACACATTTACACAATGATCAAATATACTTATTATTATCTTATTTAATACAAAATTTAGTAATTTTGTATTAAATTATTACAATTTCTCACGCTTAAGAAAATGAAACACTAATTGATTTTGCCAGCTTAATAAAATGTTATTTTTGTAATTATTATTATTGCTATTATTGTTATTATTCTTAGCATTATTTTTATATTTAACAACTCATTTAGTAATGCTTGCAATTATTACAATTTGTTTAAAACACATTAAGACAATAACCAACTAATCAGCATCCCCAGCCTGTTAACAAATATTATGAAACGCTTTATTGTTATTTGATAAATAATTCAATAGTGCTTTTAAATCATAATTTGTGTTTGTAAATTATATATATACACACACACACACACACACACACGTATGCATATGCATGCACTCATACACACACACACGCACGCACACACACACATATATATATATATCACAGTCACTAACACTTAATATTTGTCAGCAAACCTTTAAAGGAAGTCAGATACAAACGTGAATGTGCGCAGTGAAAATGTTGAAAGGATCTGTGTTGTGTGTTTTATGCGGGCCTGTGCATGTTGAAGGGTGTGTGGGTGAGAACGTTTTGTGTAAGGTGTAACACGGCTCTACTGAGCATGAGCGAGAGATATCCTGCTAAGAGGAAGAGAAAAAGAGGAGGCAGGAGGGGAAAGAATGAGCAGAGAATCAAGTTGAAAGATAAAAGAAAGACGTGTTTATGGGAGGTGGGTGAAATGGGGCGAGCCGTACGTGTCAGGCCTACCGGAGTCGGGTTACATTCACCCCATCTAACCCCACTCACCCCATCCATAACCTCCTGCAGCACAGCAGTACAGGGGCTCAGGTCACATGACACACACATGTAAGGACACGATTCAATAAAACTTAAGAGCCATTCAGTGGCAGAAAGTGTTAGATCTAGAGTATAGTGAGATCTGGAGCAATGGAGCTTAACCAAACAACTGTTATTAAAAATTAAAGTCTTAAGTTATAAATAACAGATTTTGACCAAATTCTATGTTACTTTTATTATTGCAAACACTGAAATAATAGAAGATGTGAAACAATGATGAAATAGAAACTATACAGTGGACCCCAAAAGTATTCAGACACTTTACAATAAAGTTTATTAGTTAACTACATTAGTTTGCATTTAACAATACTTCTACAACATTTATTAATCATAATGTTAATTTCAGCTTTTACTTATGCATAATTAAAACACAAGTTGTATTTGGTAACATTAGTTAATGCATTTTGATTCACATAAAGTAACAACGAATGATTGTATTCTTATTAACTTACATTAACAAAGATTTAAAGACTGTAATACATGTGGAGATCATTGTTTGTTAATGCATTAACTAATGTTAACAAAGTGTTCCTTTTAATATTAATAATGTATTCTTTTGTTGCACAATGCAAATGCAAGATTCAAGCAATATGCAACATCATCCTGATAAAGTACAATAAATCATAATTCATTTATTGACTTGGAATCTATTTACTTTATTTTGTTTAAATTCAATCAGTGAGTTTTGTCGCTTGCACTGTTTTATAAGTTGCTGACTGGACTGAGTCACACAGAATTTTGGTACAATAATCTAATCTATTTTTTTTTTTTGAAGATTGATCCTTTTTTTAAACGTCAGATTATTCTGGCCTTGGTTGCATATACACAACAGAGGAAAAAAACACTATAACACTATTATTCGAGTGAATATAAATCTGTCTGGCAAGTTCATGAAGCACCTATCATTAGTGCTAATATTCCTTTTCATGTTTTATTTTTTTTTGCATGTGCTGTTTGTAGTTTTTTTATTACTGAGGTGAAAAGCATTGAGTTGTGTATGGCAGGAAACACATTTGAAACAGGATCCTCAGTCAGAGTGCACTACAGACAGCCCTGTCAGTGAAATCAGAGAGGCTGGAGAGAAATTCATTCCTGATCGTCACTCTGCCTTCTGACAGCTGATGGAGAGAGAGAGAGAGAGAGAGAGGATGCAGTCTTTCCAGCATTGCTATAGCAGGTCGCTTAGGTCACTGCTTGCATATGGCAACATATAAGCGCTGAGCCAAAAAAAAAATCCTATCACCTCAGGTGCAATTTCTAAGCATATGCATAATTTTAGAACATAAGCACACATTTAAATACAGTGCAGCTGAATGCATCTCAATCAACCCATTTCAGGAAGACACAATTGTAGCATTTTTCATCTCTGAAGTCCACTAAGTTAACCATCAGTCACGGTAAAAGTTTCTTGCACCAAAATTGATTTGACTCTCTGTGACCCTGTGAATTAAACAAGAAGCGTCCTCTCATCCTTGTAAACTGGCTGATGTTCCCTTTTAAAACTGGACTACAATTCCGGAAAAAAAAGTCTGAACTCAGCCCATCTCAAGTTACAAAAGGTTTAGCTGACTGAACAAGGATAGGAGAGAATTTTAGTTTAAAAGCCTCCTTTAAAATCATTATTCTATACTGTCATTAAATTAGCTTAATATTTAGTTGTTGAATATAACAGAAGATTTTAGTTTTGTGTTCATGCATCGTTCACTTATGAACTTCTGAGTTTTCAACTTCAACTTGAATTTGTCCAAGATGTATCTATATACTGTAGCATCAGTGACAATTCCTAGCACAGATTAAATGTGTTTATGTGTGTGTGTGTGTGTGATTTTAAGGGGATGGAGGAAGGTCTCATCGTCGTGTATAGTGTCAGCCGCTGATGTCCCGCAGCAACAGAGTCTCTTTGTACTTGCGCTGACCTACAGTTTACAGACAGACGTGTTTTACAATGTGTGTGTGTGTGTGTAAGTGCTCAATAGTGATCTAACTATTTTCCCCTCATTCTGTCCCTGTATATTATAGAAATACTTCCTATTATTCATTTGCACTAATGAAGATAATTCATTCTCATGAAATCCCATTTCCTCCACCTAGTAATCCTGCTTTGGTAGATCACAATTGTGACAAAAAATGTGAAATTTATGACATACATTTTTTTTATTAAAAATACATTTTTTATCTTATTTGTGGTATATCTCAATTATGATGCTGTGTCATAATTTAGATTTTTATCTTATAATTGACTTAGCATCTTAGATTTTTACTTAGTCATTTCTTGTCAATTTTCTTTTTTATTTAATTTAAAAGTTAATTTAAACTTTGCATGTCATAATTTTGACTTTTAATCTCATAATTGACTTAGTATCTTATGATCTTGCTTTGTCAATTAATTATAACTTTTATCTCATAATTTCAAATTTCTGTCAATTTTGACTTTAAATATCATAATTATTAAAACAATTACATACAGTAATTTAGCCTTTTTATGACAAAATTCTACTGTTTTGTCTGTATCTCACTTTGTATATCAATCTTGACTTGTATCGTCAGTTCAGTATTAAAAACCATTTTTGGTGATAATTACAATTTGTTTTTATTTTTTTTTACCAAAGCATAATTTTTTCCCTTATTTGCTCCAACTGAGCATTTTGTTTAGTGGTGTATGCTATTATTATTGCTCATACTTAGACCCTTAGACACTTACTATTACATCTTGGCACGGAACTAAATTATCTAATTTTGTGCTAAGAATATAAATGATATCTCAAATCATGTGCCTTGCTGATGGAAAACATTGCATTTGTATCATCTCACCATCGCAACCACACAGCAACACTCTAGCATCAAGATAGTTTTACACCACATTTCTTAGAAAAGCGTAGTTCTCTTTTTCTGCGCAATGTTCATCTATTGCTCCAGTTTTGTGGTTGAGAGGAAAGAAAGAGAGAAGCAGAGAGAGGGACTCAGATCTTGGTCAGCTGTCATGTTGGCTGTCGCTGGCTCTGCCAAATCTTTTCTCGTTAACGGCTTCTTTGCCTCTTTATATTTTCTCGCTGCACACTCTGACACTGCCAAGGTTCTCACGGTGTACGTTTGTTGTCGTTGTCTCACGCCTGTCAAGATTTCCTTACACATTTCTCACGCGACCACACGCCTGGATCATCCGGAGCGAAAGGGTGGGGTCAAAGGTCACGGAGCTGTCTGCAGTAATTAATGTCATTCGGATATGTGTACATCTCCGCTCACAGATGTTTGCTTTCCATCATGACTTCTATTGAGATAATCTTTTCCTAAAACAGGTTTGCGGGAGCATTTTAACACATGAAGATTGTTGGCTGGCCCACATGTAGGAACACAAATAGACATTTAACTCTCTGTATGATTACCTTATCAGCGTGAGATTACGTAGATCTCAGTAACAGGATTAACAGTGTTCATAGTGGCTTTAGGGCGCTACGGCAGATTAGCGGCAATGTGAGCTGTCCAGTGTGACACAGGATTAGGATTATAATCCCAGGATTATCCGTATAGTCTCCATGGGATTATCCAATCCTTTACCCTCAAAGTCGGGGTGATCTCTTTCAGGTCCTGTGAAAGGTTCTCCCACAGACACTCATCTGATAACATCTCAAATTCAACTGTGGTCTGCGTTCTAAATACTTTTTATAGCTAATATTATTAGAGATGGTGCATAAGAGTGGTCAAATAAGTTTATTAAAGTAATGGCTGCTTTTATCCACTTGTGCAATATTGTTCAAAATATGAAACAAATGTAGGTCTTACTGACCTAATCACATTAATGTTTTATTGTTGTATATTTCATTCAATTTCACATGCTATTTTAATAGTATGTTATATAAACAGATGTTAGACAGTATAAACTGCTAAGTATGCAGTAAACAGTATCGCATTTCAATCATAGCTCCTATGAGACAACGTATGGTCCGATGGTCATTACCGCAATATTAACTACCACAGAGATCCTGTTTCACTCCAAAGGGGTTTATTTTTGGATAATGACCAGCTGACTATATATTATCCTGTGTCTTCTTAGTAAATAAATAAAATATTGATTTGAAATGATTGTATACAGCCATGTGAAAACTAGCAAAACTCACTCAAATATAACTTTTGAAAGACACAATTTTTTTTGTGCAGAATGACTGACCCATTAAAGGAACACTCCACTTTTTTTGGAAATAGGCTCATTTTCCAACATCCCTAGAGTAATACAGATGTGTTTTGCGGTTTTCGAATCCATTCAGCCGATCGCCGGGTCTGGTGGTCCCAAAATTAGCATAGCTTAGCATAAATCATTGAATCC
>JAUCMT010000047.1:19869004-19915606 GCA_032357475.1 Enteromius thamalakanensis | reverse complement strand
TCAAAAATGGTAAAACACATCTGTATTACTCTAGGGATGTTGGAAAATAAGCCTATTTCCAAAAAAAGTGGAGTGTTTCTTTAAAATCAGTAGTTTTATTCACTTTTACAGGCATATATTATCATCCTCATAAACATTAAAAAAAATAGACAAAAGCATGCCAAATGTATTTCTTTCCTCTCTCTTTCATCACTATTCCAAGGCTTTGATAATTGAATTCAGTGTGTTTTCGATCCTTTTTCATAAATACACATCAGAATGAGCTGGGCTTACGTGAGGGCTCTGTTGCTAGGATACCATGACCACGACAGACACAAGGTTTGAGCAAACAGTCCGCGGAGGGCTAGTCACATCTGTACAATCGCTTATGAGTGCTTGTTCTGAAACGCAACCTCAGAAATGTAATTATATGTATTTCACCTAATAATGTGATTCCTCACAAAAGCAAAATGCACATAATATGCTCACGAACATAATTTTGCCTGCTAATGTGATATAATGTGTGTGTGTGTGTGTGTGTGTGTGTGTTGCGCTCACTGCGCTAATGAATAATGCATTTCAGTGACCCCTCCCTCTTAAAGATTGATGCGTCGAGTTTGATGATACACTTCCTGTCAGTGAGAGCTTTGATGACTCAGCCCATTTAGCTCTGCAGGAAGTGCAGGGTCCACTCCCAGAGTTCACTAGAAGCTGAGTCACGCAGAGATGAAATCGCTCTCTCACAGCGACACACAGGGCTGGGTGACCAGCGCGCACACACACACACACACACACACACACACACATAGACATACTGAAGTAGGTCAGGGTCAGGCTGTTCCTGATAAGCGGGCTATCTAACTCTTTCAGGGGCCAATTTAGGTTTAAAGCTAATATATATGTCCTCCAGTGAACATGACTCCCAGAGTGCATTGCAGTTGAGGAAAATTTATCATGCTCTCTTAAGTCATGCTCTCGTACTTTTTAGTGCAAATATTATAATAATACAAAAAAGCAAAAAATGAGTGAGAGAAAGGGAGGGAGCAGGAATTAGATGATTTTGTTATGACACACTATGTCAGATAGGCCTAAACAGTTTCTCCGGTCTGCTGGTCGGGTTCATGCTGTGTGTGTGTGTGTGTGTTAGATCCCAGTGCTGGCTTGTTTCTATGGCGTGATCCAGGAATGAAAACGTCCTCTGTGGATTTACTGCGCTCATGTTTATGCTTTCAAACAGTCATTTATTCTCTAATGAATGCCCAGTGTGTCTGTGTTTTCTGTGAGTGTACATTCCATGAGCGTGTTACTAACAGTGGCTGGGCTGCTGTAGGGCATTGGCTGCTCTGTCTCCATACATGGTGAGACTGCTTCACTCCTGGTCTCTGGTGCTTCTTGAGTGTGTTGGGTTGGATGACATTTGTTGAATGTTACAACACTTACAGGACCACTCATCCATCCATCCATCCATCCATCCACCTATCTACCTACCCATCGTATGCTTCATAATCTAAAGGATAGATAAAATCTAGATAGCTAAATGGATGATAGCATGATAAATAGAAGGATAGACAGAGAGAACAAAATAATTATAGTTAGAATGACAGATAGATGGATAGAAAGATCGATAGCTTTTAGATCTATATATTTAGACAAAACTATAGATGATGAATAATATAGAGAACAGACAGAATGATAGATAGATAGACTACCTATCTATCACTACCTACCAATTGTGTTACATCATCCTATCATCATTCCATCCATCCGTCATTTTGTAGTGTTTATGTTTATTCATTTTTAACCATATCATAAAAAAGGATATATCTGAAGAATAGATAAAATGACATATCTATCCATCTCTCCATCCATCCATCATTTTAAGTATACACTTTACTCTATTCTTCTATTTAATAAAAAAAAAAAAAAAAAAGAAATGAGAACTTCTCATGAATTCTCATCAGTTGATGTAATTCTATTTTGTACGAAGCTGATATAAAATGTTTGATTTCATGTTGAAATCTCAGAATTTGTGACCATGCCAAATCTCAGCAAGTCTGACCATGAAAGGTTGCACTAAATCTTTTTGCTGTCTGGGAGAAACTATTGAGATTATTATTAATCATGACTGATAATCTAACAGCCAGAGCCATGTATTAGTATCCCAGAGCAATAAAGTAACAATAGAGTTCAGTAGCAGAATAATGTTTAGCTTCAGGTTTAATAGGTGTTTAGTTTAGTAAAACCCTGACGAGAGGGTTGTGTGTTTGCCATTACCTAACGAAATATAAACAGAGCGAGTCACACACAACTGAAAAGACCCTCAGAGTCTCAGACTATGGAATGTAAGCTTGGTGTCAAAAATAGCCATATACAGAGAGAGTGAGCAGACACACACACACACTCGAGTTGATATGGGGTCAGAGATGACGTGAGCTTTAAAAGCTGTGAGTGTGTGAGATGTGAGCAACATGAGATTGACCCGGCAGCCATGATGGCTTCTGTAGAAGCTGACAGAGTTTGGCTGAGCCCTGGAGCTGTATTCCAAAGCACTGAGGTCTTAAGACGCAGATCAGCTCCTATAAACAGGCAGATGATGGTATTTGGATCCCAAGCTACAAGTTCCCTTAAGAAACTTACACACTAACTGAACAGTCCTAAACAAGACAAGCACAACAATTTATTACTGAATGTTGATCTGCAAGGAAACACAGAGGAAAACTTTTATTGCTTAGTTGGTGGCTCGCTCTAAACTACATTTTTGTTTCAGTATCCAGTTTTCCATTAAGTTTCTTGGGAAAAACTAAAACAGACAAATTTTTACCATATAATACAGTATAAAGATTTGACATGAATGTAGAAAATTGTAAAAAGCTAGTTTTTGGGGGAATAAATCATACTCCTTTTTAGATTATTTACCCACATTTTTTTATCTGTATATTTTGTCATATTTTCAATTCATTTACATTTTTTCAGTTCACTTTAAAGTTTTAGTAATTTTATGTTTTAATTGTTTTTATTTGTATATAGCTTTAATTAATTTTTATAAAAAATTATTTTAGTAAGTATTTTATTATTTTGACTTTTTCAACATTCCAATTGAATTGAAATTGTAATCATTTTATGACACTTCAAATCAACAGGCTCTTTAAACTAGGTCCTGTTAACCTACAAAACATAATGCAATTGCACAGAAATAGGCTGGCAACCATTTTTGGTTCAGAAAAAGATATTACCATTGTAAGTGAAACAATTAAGATATTAAATAGGCGTTGTTTGTCATTTTTCTTTCCTAGGTGTGTCAAGCTTGTGGGAGAAAACATATTGAATGTATACAGAAACAATCACAGGCGCTGGGTCAATTTAAAAAAAGAGCAAACAGGAACATTTAGCCATGTGTCTCTGCCATATAATCACAGCTGCCTTCATTTAAAGGAAAAAATGTGTAAAAACCATTGAAAAAAACCCCCTCAGAATTAGTTTCCATTTGGCATCTTTAGTCAAGAAAATCCAGATTAAATCATTTGCTGCCAAGTTTAAGTCCATTAGCCGAGAGAAGTCTTTGTTAATGGATTTGCAGACTGCAGTTTTGAAGCTGGTATACAGTAGTAATACATAACAATGCAAAGCACTTAAAAGGCAATTAACATCTGCTTAAAGTCAAAAAATGTCAGTGACATCACCACATAAAGTAGATTCACCAGAGATGCAGGCTTCCACATCTCAACATTAAAAACAAATCCAAAATAACCTCACTACTCAGCATCTAGCCTTTGAAATTTCCTTCTTCTGAAGTCCTCATGCTATGCCTTGATCTGTTTGTCTTTTCTTTGGACGAGGATCAGTTTTTAAGGGCAAGGCAGGTTCATGCTTGATAAATGAACGCCAAGGCAAACCTGAAAGGTCCTTGCAGCTTAATAGGTTTAAGTGTAAATCTGAAGGAAGTTGTTGTGAGGTTAGGGAGGGACTATTTGTCAGATTAACCAATAGCAAATGGGAAAAAGTTTAGGGAACCTGTTTGAAGGTTTTGTGATACTAGTGTCACAAAATAACACACTCGACACAAAGAATGATCATGTAGCATTCTAGTATGCTGTTATTGCGCTCACGAAACATGTATTATTATTTATTATTATCAATTTTGAAAACACTTGATTTATATTTCAGTATATGTAGAATATTTGATGTATAGAAAGCTCAAAATAACCACATTTTATTTAGATATCTTTGTTAACAATCTAAATGTTTTACTATCATTTTTCATCAAATTAATGCATCCATCCTGAATAAAAGTATTAATTTCTTAAAACGTAATGAACTTTTGAACAGTAGTTTATTGGGATCATTTTTGATAGCTATATTTTTTCCCATAGTCATAATAATAAGATGATGTGTATATAATTTTAGTTAGAATTTTGCTTTACATAAAACATGAATAATATTACATTGTATTAATTAAAATGGCTAAAAACTAAGAAAATGTACAATTTAAATACCTTCAATTCAAATTAGAACCTTCAGACTAAATTACATTAATGTTTATTTATTAATGTATAATTTAATGTAAATTACTGTAATATATTTATTTATTAATATATAATTAATGTTAATTATCACAATAAATAAATCTACCGTTATGTAATTCTGTAGGCAACAAATAAACCAGAATTCAGTTGAAGCACGGTTGCAGGTGTACAAACATTGTTTATTTTCCATCCTGTTAGCATTCAGATTTGTTGTGCGTGACCGAACAAGGGCAAAAGAGCATTCGTTACCAGCAAACAGCGCCATTAAACTGGGAAGATCCCTCAGATACGTTGTATAATTGCAGTAACTCGAGCCAAAATGGAGAAGTAAGCGTTAAATGGGAGTGCTGGTCCTCCCTTCTACTGGTTGATCTCCACTTCACCTCTGTCTTGTCGAATTGGAGCTTGTGAGGGCTGCTGGGAAGGGAGAGCATATTTGACTATATTCAGTCAAATGATTTGCATGATATGCAAATGCACTGTTGAAAGCATAGATACTTATTTGTGTTGTGTTTCTGGATGAGTGTGTGTGAGTGTGTTTCAGATGCCTGGTCATGTGATACCTGTTCTAATTATATCATCTAAAAGAAGGCCATCCACGGTCTGCTCTATAACTGTTATGCTGTGAGCTGCCCTCATAAAGCAGTGACATACATAAAACCACTATATGAAACGGATTTGACATTTATAATGTGAGGGTTGTCTGTTTGGCGGAAATTTGGATATTAAACATGATTTTGTTTTACTTCAAAGTTACAAAGGCATTGCACACTTACATAAAGTCATATGATTTTTGGCGTGGTGTTTTCATGGAGGAATGTGCACCTATTCGGTTGGTTATGACCTATACTTAAATTTTTCTGTTTCTCTGTTCCCGCCAAAACCTGTGCAGTGGCCATCTCTGTGAGCCATATGGCTGGTCTGTTTCTCGTTAGAGATGAGGAAAGTGGCCAGCCGGCTCAAACATCTCTCACCCACGTCAGCTTCACTCACAAGCCACTTTTCCACTCTATGATCTTCCATTTTGCTCGGAGCAAAAATGTAAAACAACACCAAATTCATAGCTGTTCCTCTCTCTTTCTTTTTTTCTCTCTCTGAAAATCACTGTTCATTTTTTTTTACAGGTCCCT
The DNA here is from genome assembly GCA_032357475.1 of Enteromius thamalakanensis. Lineage (NCBI taxonomy): Eukaryota > Metazoa > Chordata > Actinopteri > Cypriniformes > Cyprinidae > Enteromius > Enteromius thamalakanensis. The sequence continues at coordinate 19,909,974 of JAUCMT010000047.1, read as the reverse complement.
TTTTCCTTCATATTAAAGCTCTTTTTTTCTGCTGGCTTTATTTACTTCATTTGTTGTCACATTTGCTAGCTCTCTCTGTCAGTCTGGCAATATTTATACAGGCAGAGATAACAGATCTATCATTCTGTCAGATGGAGGGATGATAGATAAAGCTGAGCAGTGTATGTGTGTGTGTGTGTCTGGACTTTAGCCCATGGCAGTCAGCGTCAGCAGCCTCACAGTGTGCTTTTCATCCAGCCAGCACGATTCAACATGGCCAAAAGAGCTGTTACACACACACACACACACACACACACACACTAGACAATGTTCTTCTGTCCACATCTGCACTGAAACAATTTCTTTAGATCTTTACCTCTCTTTCTCTCTCTAACACACACAAGCTTGTGAGGCCAGCACTAGATTCATGAATCTCACTGGCCTTTATTCACAGTAGATCTTCTCATACGACTCAAAACACGTGTTCATAGTTCATCTGTTTTCCCCTCCTCCTTCTTTAGAAAACATTATACCATGGCTCTATCAGAGCTGTGAGGTACTTTATAATGTCATTAATCATAACAAATGATCTTACCCTTTAGTTTCCATTTATTAATTTACAAACAGAAGGTCAATAAATTAATGTTTAATATATTTGATGTATAAACCATTTTTAAATTACATTTACAGAGGAAATTATGTACATGATTACGGTGATATAAAATCTATGTGATTTATTTTATAGAATAAATTAAATACTATAAATAGCTATAATATAATAAAATATATTATTGTAAAAAATTAAGTAATAACGAGTATGATTGTTTTCAAAAGAAACAGGGAAGACATTTATAATGTTACAAAAGGTTTCTATTGAAAAGCAAAAATGCTGTTATTTTATAAGTTTTAGTTGTCGAAGAATCCTGAAACAATGTATCATGGTTTACACAAGTATTATAATCTATATATTTTCATAACAATCTGATTTGTTATCACAGAAATTTTAAATATATTAAAACAGAAAACAGTTCATTTAAATTGTAATACTATTTCACAATATGAATACATGATGATAAATACAGCCATGGTGAGCATAAGAAACTTACCAACATTTTTTATAATATAATATTTGCCATAAGATACCTACAGGTAAATACAATAATACTAATAATGAACGAGTGTGTGATAAAAACATATATGGTATTTTTTTCATGGTAAAAACCTATAGTACATTTTTTGTAAATTCTGTATATTTTTTGAAAGTGTCTTGACTACTGCATGTGTCCAATATAAACAAATGTCTGTGTGTGTATATATGTGCGAATGAGTGAGTGTGTGTCTTTGGAGGGGAACACCTGAAACATTGCCAAGGTTTCCCAGCAGACCTGAGACTTAGCTTGAACCCCCCTGCCAGTGTGTGTGTATTTGCTTTTCTTCTTCCATATAAAAATAGATGGAAAATTACAAAGTGGCATTCCCTACAGCTCTGGAAGGAAGTGGTCACACACGCACACACACACACACACACTTACAGTACGTGGAGTTGTTTGCAAAGTCCTGGCGCTACAAATTAACACCTAATAAACTCATAACTGATGATTTTAATATTTCAGCAAAGTTAAACATTTTAATAATTCAGCAAATGTGGTCCTTTTAATATTTAAATATATTTAGTTATATGAATAATTTAGCAGCTCCACACTAAGCCAAACACTGGACGACATGAAGCAGAGTAATGGATTAGTGGAACTTCACAGTGGCTCATTCTGGACAGATGTGACATAGGCCATAATTCATTTATCAAAGCATAGGCGTAAACGGGAAAAACCTTTTAGACTCGCTTGCTAAGACGAATCCCTATTATTATTGCTCACATGTTGGGTTAGATGGTTTGCAAAACTCATTTCATTTGCGCTACGTACATGAATGATGCGTCAGATTATGTGGATTATTGAGGTAAAGTGTGCTAAATAGGTCTGTGAGTGAAGATTGAAGGGGTGGAAAAAACCCACAGAGGAAGGACAGACTTCACAAACACAATAACAGACAACTAGAGGTGGGAAAGCACCCATAAAAACGTAGCCCACAACTATCAATACCCTAGCAACCACCCAGCACACCTAAAATGTTGTAAAGAAATGTCCAGTTCACATAAAAAGTAAAAAAATAAGTATATATATATATGTGTGTGTGTGTGTGTGTACATATAAATGTATTTGTTTTATAGTTATACATTATATGTAATGTTTTAAGATGCTTGTTTTACTTGATAAAAAATAGCATATTTATAAACATACTGTAAAATATCAAATAGTTTCTTGCCTTCTTATATTTAATGCTATTAATTAATTAAAATAGCAACACTTACAAAACTTAAATTAGCTAAATGTTTTTTTTTTGTTGTTGTAACTTTTAGATACATTAAATTAACAATCGCATATAAAATAATAATTGTCCATCCCTTAAAATCGAATAATGTTTTCCCTCTAAAACACCAAACAATGAATCGATCCAAATGGCAGAAAGTTGTGAGAACCCTAGCTTCTTCTGCTAGGCATTAAAGACTTCTCTGTCTTTGTTGACTTTCTGAGAGGGCCAGTCCTGGGGTTCGCACTGATGGATGTGATTTTTGGTGTTATTACAGGGAAAAGCAGAGGGCTCATGGAGGAGGATCAGATCTCTGTGGAGTTACTGGCTGGTATCAGGCTGTTCATCATGAAGGATTTGGATCAGAAAAGAGCAAATACTCTGCTCAGACCTCAGGGTGGGAAACGGGAATGACAGAAACACGCACATTAGCTTCTGCGAGCGGCCTCTCTTTGTATATGCTATCTCATATTTTTGGGTTTACTACTATTTCCAGTGGCTTTGTGCTGAATAGTCATAGGGTTTAAAAATACAATATAGCCATATAATTATCGAACACTAAATAAAAAGCATTATTGTGAATGCCATATCACCAAAACCTTCATTTCTCAGAGCTTAATGTCCTCTTAACTCAGGTTCTGGTGGTGTCAGAGTGCTTATACTGAGCTTCTCTTTGACTCAACTAAATGAGGAACTGAACCAAAACTGCAGAAAAGAGCCGAGACCTCAGCCTGCCTTGTCCAAACATCAGAGATTCAGTGTGTTATTACAAGGCAGCAAAGCACAGAATAATCAGTTTATGTTTAGTCTTCTCCTGTGAGAGACCTGGATTTGAACATTGTCGAAATGTTTTGAAACTTTGAGGGTTTGCAGGAACTTCTCTATGCAAAACATTTAGGATTTCTATAATATAATATAGGTCAAGGCTTGTTCTTTTTGTGACAATGATCATCGGTTTCGATAACAATCATGACAGCATTGCTTGTGTGTTGCCATTGTCCTCCCATAAGTATTGTGGTCTAGACTACTACGCTTATAAATTCCCATATAAAAGTTCCTACGCCTTACTGGGAAGTTGATTAACATTTTTATATAGTGTGAGGAACGCTCATGTTAGCATCCAAAGTAGGAAGAAGGAATTTACGGCTATAGCATATTCTGTGTCATTCTGAGCTCAAACACTGAGCCATTTATACAACCTGATAATATGGAAACTAATCCTGCTTATGTTTATGCTCATAAAAGTGCTATTTGACTAGTAAAATAAGCAAACGAGTAAAACCTGGTGAAAATCTATAATTCATGAATGAATAAGTCTGAAAATTTGCATTTATAGGAAACATTTCTTAAAACCAAAAATTGCCGATTCTGTCCTTTCCCAACTCGGGTCATAAAAAGAATGTGCAAAATATTTATATAAAAAACAAATAATAAATAAAGCATAATATAAAGAACAATAAAACAACTAAATTAAATATTAAAATAATAAATAATACAAAACAATGTTAAAATAATTGTAAAAATATGTAAAACTATTCATTAAAATTAAAAAAAATAATCAATAAAAATAAAGTAAAAAAAAAAAAGAGAAAGAAATAGAGATTAACATAAGAGAAATAAAATAAAAATACATAAAAAAAGTAATATAATAATTAATTTGACTAAAAGTGGGTATACTAATGAGAACTAATGATAAAATCTTGCCTGGCTTCCAAAATATTAAGATCAAAATAGGTAGATTAATAAAATAAATAAATAAATAAAATATAAAATTTGATTTAATAATTTTTAATAATAAAATCATAATAAAAGAAAATAACGCAAATAAAATAAAAAAACAATAATAATGAATAGAATCATGTGACCAAAAGTTGACAAAGATCAGACAGATTTCATTCAGAAATTTTGTAGGCACACATCCGTAGACCTGAAATGGTATTAACGGCAGTAGCCTTCGCGTCCGACATGTTTCTTACCTTCAGTGAGTCAAAGCAAGCGATGACTCTCCCGTTCTCCACCTGGCAGCTCTTGGCGGGATGTGCAAACTTGCACTCGGCATCAGAGCGAGCGCACGTTCCCCGCTGAAACTCTCGACACACCTCCAGCGTCAGCCATTTCGTGTCCCGCATGTGAGCCATATTCATCGCCATCTCAACACACTGTAGCGGCAAGCAAACTTCAATTCCTTAATATCCCAAAGTGCTTTGGGTGTGCTTGTGTTTGTCCTTTTAAGAATGTTTCTCCACTTAGATCATTAAGCTCCTCCTTCCTTGTAGATGCGCACCAGGACAAAGCAAAAATGACAAAAAAAATGTTGTGGCTAGAAAAAAGAGAACTGCAGTAATGGATCCCAAAGCAAAAATCCTTAAAACTGATTGGCTGATTCAATAGTGCCCACTTCAGCTCTGTGTGTTTGTGTAGGGGTCGTTGGGATCACAGGGATTGTGGGGATGTGCGGGCAGTCCTTTCACTGATGTGGGCAGCAAGCAGGCAGGAAAGCTGAGGCTGGTAATTATAAGCAGGTCCAAGCAGCGGCAGACGCAAGAGAGGGCACGATACTCAGTACCCACCTGCAACACACAAAACCACAGAACAGCTATGAAAACACTTTCTATAGGACTCTTCATCAAACATCTTCATAGATGTCTGAAATCTGGAAAAAATATGAAAAAAAAATAAGCTGGATTTGCAAATACTATATAAATAATATATATACAACGTAATATGAAACATGAAAAAATGCAATCTGTTCTTAAAGGATGCATTTAAAAAAAAAATTATATATAATTCTTACACACACAAACACACACACACACACACACACACACATATATATATATATATATTTACAGTATATATATATATATATATATATATTATTTTTTATATATAAAAACTTGAGTCAGTCAATTAGTAAATCAAAAATAAGCACAAAAATAAATACACTAATTCTATAATTGTAAAATAAACTGTAAAATAAATTCAAATGTAATACTTATAAAATAAAATAAACCACCTAATAAAGTTACATATTAGAAATATAAATACAAATAAATATCTAATTAATTTAGGAAAAGATGCAAAGATGAATTTTCCTGGTTTTAAATAGAAATTTAAAGTTAAAAGTCTGGGTTCTGGAATTAATTTAAAATTATTATTTTTTAAATCTATAAAAAAGTTAAACTGAAATAGCAAATAAAGCTAAAACAACAACAAAAACAAATATATGTATATATAATATAATTTAAAACCAAAGCATTTTTAATCATCTTATGGGACCGAATATCATCCATATATTGTTTAATTCTTAATATTTCTTAGACTATGAACTGGAATGCATTTTGCAATCATAAGCAGTTCAAACTATATCATGGCATCATCATGAGGCTATCACATGACATCTGTTTACTTTATCTAGCAACGTCCGGTTAGCATCTCAGAAATAAACATAGTTATTTTGTCTCACGTAAGTTTCATAGGAGATAAGAGATTCAATATTCAACGCACATTATGCTGCATATTTTATCAGATTCAGCAGATTATCCAGGTATTCCATGCATACAGAAAATGCGCAATTCACTGGAATTGTTCTAATCTTCCATACTATTTAGGCCAGACAGCATGAGCGGAATTGGAACGCAGCCCATCCTCCACTTTATCACACTATCTTTCTATGTCACTCGCCCTCGCTCTGTTTCTCACTTATTCTCTATTAGACTCTCACTAGCTGCATAAATCCTTCACACTCCTAAAAATGCCAGAAATGCACTGAAGTCTGCAGAATACTGTCAGTCCGAGCAAATAAAACATTGTCACACACATTCCTGGCCTAACACACACCTCACTGACACTCACACTGAGCTCTTTCTTTAAACAAACAAACACGCACAAAGCAGCCCTTCACAATCTGAAGTTTCAGTCCAGATTCAGAAAACCGACCCAAATAGAACATCGCAGTTGCAGCTAAGAGAAGTGATGTACACAGTTAAAGAGACTGAGAAGGTGGAAAGTCAACAGTGAGGTCATTTCCTGTTTCTCTGAAGTATTGCATGACTTGCTGTGAGCCAATCATAGGAAGAGATGTAGCAATGCTCTCAACCACATGTCAGTTAAGAACCAGCAGCCCAGTCAGAGAGGGTAAGAGAAAACCACCAAAACTCACTTAGTCCAGTTAGTGTTGTTAAAACTGTGCTAGCTTGATATTGGCCACCAGTTCCATTTGAAAAAGACATGAAATGGAAAGAAATTATGTTTTTTACAGTCATATCTAGAGACTTGAAAGTGACCTCTTTTGAATTGGGACAGTAAAACACCATAAAAAGTCATCAACAAATTGCTAAAGGAACCTAAATACATAAAATGTAAAAATTAATAAATGTAATTAGTATTTTTCAGCAGGAAAAATTAATAATTAAAAATTATAATTATATAATATAAATAAATAAATACATGCTAAAACAAATAGCCTGATAAATGAAACCACATGAACCGTAATTATATTTATGCAATATTTATTTGAAAAATATGACAGAATTACAAATATTTATAATTTAATATATTATATATTAAATAAATAAATAGATTCTAATAACTATTAATTATAATTGATTTTAATCATTTAAATAGTTTAAAACAAACAAATAATATATAATAAATATTAAATATAAATATTTATTTTTCTATTTATATGATTTTTTAAACACTACTTGAATTCTAATATATTAAAAATAAATAAATACAATTAAATGTATAATTATAACTCAATAGTTCACAATAAATGTTACAAACAAACAATCTTAGTTCTTAAGCAGAAATATGGCTATCATGGAAGTACACTAAAAACAAAACAAAGAGCTTTAAAAGAAACAAAAGTCTACAAAAAAACAAATACACACACAACACAGCCCTGTTTATGGAATGACATATTTTAATCCGATAAGACAGCAAACTTGATCCTGGGAACGCTGCATAGTACTCCAAACAGGCTAAATGATTTTGTGAAATGAAAAGAAAGTGATCGCTCTGGATAATGTGAATCTGAGCCTTGCAGCATGATTCTGATCTAGCATTAAACAGGCTCATGCCTGCGTTATCTGTGTTTACTGGGAAGAGGAATAATCACCGTGACTATTAAAGCAAATTCATGCTCAGACATGGATTCTTCTTTAAGATCCTCGTCTTCACTTGAACCTAACGATGCTGTTTCTTTGGTCCCTTCTTATTCTTTTGGTTAAATGATTCGGCTATTATGTCACTGTAGATCTCCCACAATCCTTTGCAATGGAATAACAATTCTTAGAAGTTGCTGCAAGGTCAAACAAGGAGAGAAAATAAGACCGATAGCGAGGGAGAGGGAGAATGATCTGGAAGCATGCCAATCAAAGCCCATTAAAAAGTCAAACATTTTTGCCACTGGGAGGAGAACTGGATGTTATGTTCTCTTTTCAGAAATGGAAACTATTTCAATGATTCACACGAATGAGATATTAAGTGTTTCATTCTTTTTGCACTTTGGCTTATGGCTTTATTTACGTCTGTACCGATCTCTAATACGCTCCTGCCTGTGAGAAATGCTTGATTGAACATTTGATTTCCTGTGGCTCTGTTTGCAACTCGACAGCCATGCAATATTAAAGACCAGCTTTTTAAACGCAGGAATTATAATGAAAGGTTTAGCCTGTGTCTAGGAAACAGAACACAGACTCCCTGCACAGCTCTGACACTTCAAATATGCAGAGTATTAATATAAAAAAAAGTTTGATGGAGATTTTATAAATGCATCTGTAAACAAACTAGCTACACGCTAAGCATATGGGAAATTCTTACCATTTAAGGCTGCAAAAGTATGTCGTTAATGAGCTGCACCAACACTTTCAGAAGTCGAAGGATACAGAAATGCAAAACTAACCAAGAAGGATCTTCAGAGTATGATGTCATAGAACTTTTATAAGTTACAACTTTATGGAGTTTGTTATAATATCATATACAGCTTTTGTTGCTTAAAAGAGCCCATTTTACTGACTTTCAACTTCTTCAAATCTCCAAAGAATTAAATGCCAACCCAAGTAGTGCTTACAAACAATTTATCGTGATTAATCACATCAAAAATACAAGTTTGTGTTTATATATATATATATATATATTATATATATGTGTGTGTGTACTTGTAAATAAATATACACCAATACAGTAATTTTGAATACTATATATATATATATATATATATATATATATTGAAATGTATCAATATTATTCATAAAATTTAAATTAATTTAATTAATTTAAATTTATATTACACATATATATACATGCATTAGGGGTGTGACGAGATCTTGTGGCTTGATGCAACTGGTGAGAACTGGGCGATATCCTCGAGATAGTGACTTGCTGTAGACAAATTGGTTTTGGTATCCGGCCCGACTCCTAAGATTTTTTGAAAAATAGCTTACCCTGGTTTTAAAGGGATATTTGTGTTATTTGTTTTTATTTATTTATATTGTTTATACTTTTTGTAGTTTTTATACACCCCTAACATGCGTGTTTATTTATATACACATAATATATATTCACAGTACACACACACACACACACACACACATATATATACACATATATATAAAATTATAATAAAAACAAAAACAAAAAAATTAATTATGATTAATAGTTTGACAGCATTACTTACAAGCCAACTTTGTAAGAACTCAAAAATAAAGGTTGCATGACGCACATCACATTTTTATAATCAAACCACAGCACTAAACTTTCATGAAAAAATCTGTTCATTTATTTCTAAAAAATCCTCAAAGGCATAACCTTATAAGTACATTTTGAAGAATGTTTTTAACCAAGTACTTGACGGTAGCTAATGACTTCCATAGTATTTTTCCCCCCATAGTCAATGGCTACCGTAAACTCTCTGGTTACCCACATTCTTCTAAACATCTTTTTTTTTTTTTGCTCAACAGAAGAAATAAACAAACAACATGAGTAAACGATAACACGATATTTAATTTTTGGGTTAACTATCCCTTTAAGGCATACCTTGAGAATTTAACTTATCAGGCAGTCTAAGGCAAAAAATGGATTTTATGAAGTCAAAGTGCTACTGATCTGGAATCAGGCACCATGTGGATGCTCTAATATGCTGACACAATTTCACCAAGTTCAGCTAAACCCAAATCAGCTTAAATGCATGAAGGAACTGGCCTGAACCTGGGTGGAGTGCTGGATCAGAAAGGTAAGCGGGCAGTGGAGATGGTTATCTAAACCGCAGCCTTCCATCGTTTGACTCAGATGTGTGTAGGTGATGATTGCCATGTTGGAAAGGGTTGAAAATAGTATCATCACCATGGTTACACAGCACAAAGCTTCAAGCAAAAGCCCTTCTACCCAGTAACTCAGAAACAAGCACAGCTCTAAATGTGCTACAAAGCTGCATGAATCCAAGGGGTCAAAGGTTAATGGTTATTAACAAACCATTTATAACCTATTCAAAAGATAACAGTTAACAAGGCAGTAATTCAGTTTGATAAGAGTTAGCAATTTACCAAAACAATAAGTCATTTTTTTTCAACGACGCCCTCTAGATGTCAAACGTGCAAATCTCGACACGTTCAACACACGCCTACCATCAAATATATTTTTATTAGTGACATCAGACAACAGGCATAGTTTGCATGCAAAAAAACCCCGAATACAACGTGCAAAGACGACAAAAGTGCAAGAATGTTACTGAGACAAAAACCTAGAAAAATCGAGGATAAGACGTATTCGTGAGAAGATGAACAACCAGATGTGCGATATCTAATGCAGGTGCAACACATTTATCATCTCAACAGTTGTTTAAAAGCTAGCATATGGGATTAAACCAACAATTAATTTACGAGAATCTTCATACATTTACTTTACAGTCCATGATAATTCCGTAACAATTCCGCGATTCAGATCTAAACTAAACAGAATCGATGTGAAAGATACTGAAGTGTGCTTGCATGTGCTTATTCTCTCAACACTTTCACTTTCTCAACTACAGCACGCAGTCGACAAAACCTAAAGACTTGGCGGCAGACCACCCTGACGGATCATTTGTTTATTCTCCCCCCCCCACCACCACCACCAATCCCTACAAAAAAAGGCATCTTCAAACAAGCGGAACAATTGCTTTAATCGTACGCCACCAATCAGCAGCAACAACGTTCGTTTCTAAATACTCTGCAGCGCGGTGAAACAATAACCCGCGTAAGTGTGCTAAAAGTCAGCATAACCTGTTCTCAAAGCAATCCTTCCTAACAGTGCAGTCACCTAGCAGACCTGCGAAGGCTCAAATCCATACGTTTCTCTCTGCAGTGAGAGCGTGTTCAGCGTTTACTTACATGACTGCACGGAAGAGTGACGCACTCAGACAGAAGTGAAAACCTGCGTCAACATCTCTCTCCCCTTTCTTTTCCCTCTCGCAGACAGTTACGCTCTCGCACACACGCCCCTGTGCAGTCCCAGGGTGCCTGGCTGGGTCCTACCGCTCTGAAATCTAGCACGAGCCATATTAGGAAACAGCAGTTAAACATGTCACACGTAATTTACATGCAGGGGGAGTGGATAGCGCGGCTCTGTCGTAAGAGGGAGAAAAAAAAAAGAAAGAGAGATAGAAAAAAACCCTGCACGCGCTGGTACGCGCATAAAACAAACAGAAGGGAAGTGAGACCCGAGAGGGGGGTTTAAAAAAGTAGAAGTGCTCTCAGGTTCAACAGTTAACCAATCGCACGCTCGCCACTGTCTAAACAAGTAGCCGGTCGTGTGGGGTGGGGGGGGTTTCCTGCCAAACGCACACACGCAGCCGCGCAACTTTTCCCAACGCAGCTGAGATTTGTGCCGTGCTGTTCGCGATCGCCTAGACATAACAAACAGCAGTTCACCACAAAGGCACCCTATAAAGTCACAAAGAGCCCACACACATACACTGAACAACCCCCAATCCCGTGCAAAAGTGCTGCAGTGCTGTTAGAACTGCAAAAGACAGGCAGACAGGAGAGCGAGACCGTACAGAAAAGCAGTTCTTACCTCTCACATCATGATTAGTACTGAGTGGGCGTATGTGTGTGAGAGATCAGACGCGGGCGGCAGGCCGCGACAGCAGAGCCTCAGGCACCGGGTGGACCATTCTCAGAGAGGAGGAGAAAGAGAGAGAGAGACAGATAGAGAGAGACAGAGCGCTTAGGCTGCGCGTGTGGCTGCTGGTTGCGCCACTGTGTGTGTGTGTGAGCAGAGAGCCTGCGAGAAACAGCAGCACTGCGCAGAGCGCTGAAGTCGAGCGCCAATCATGCCGGCTGGAACCGCCCACCGACACAACCAGGAAGTGCTGCTGCCTCTACTCTGTAAGAAGGAAATGAGAAGGGGAGGGGACAAAAGGAAGGAAAGGGAGGTAAAGAAAAGAAAACGAGTGTGCTTGTGAGATTACATCGTGCTTTCCCAGGAGTCTGTCTGCTTTGGGCACCAGACTGCAGTGGGACATGCGCACACACACACACACACACACACAGCTGCACACCTGGTGCATTGTGCGGCAGCCTTATCTGCTGCTGGGAAAGTCAGGAGTTGGTCTTAATTCGACTTTAAATCATCACTATCTGGGTTACAGCCATTTCGGGAGGGAAGTATATCATCACACGAAGCCTCTTCCCAATAATCCGCTTTGAAATGCGTGATATATTTACACCATGAGCTATTCATTAAACGGCATGGAGAACTGGGTTGTGTTCATTTGCTTCACTGATGTTAATACTAACAAACTCCCACATGGCCGAGAATTTAGAGTCCCTTTAAACCACACAATACTTTCCTGGACAGCAATAAAGCCTTGAAACTGGGACATTAATTCATTATCTTTTGGGGAAATAAATGCTTTATTGCATTATTTGCATACTTGAGCCTCGCCCAGCTATGACTGCGGTTGTGACTATCTGACACCCAACTCAGGATGGAATAATCATAATACTAAAGTCAATAGAAAAAGGAAATCATCCCTCTGCTGTTGTTCGCACACCCTTCGATACAAGGAATTTTGTTTTGGAGAGAATTGTTTAAAGATTCACTTACAGTACGCGGGAACGGGAAGGGAAGTGTGAAAAACTCAATGTGTGTGGGGTCAGAAGAGCTGTTGTATTGATGGGCTCTTTTAAATTACAGCTTGAGGGCCATTAAATGTCAACAGCATGTGCTTAAGAGAAAACTGCTAACACGAGCTACAAACCAGTGTTATTTAAGTATTATTTATATACTGTAGTATTTATTCATATTTTCAATGAGCCTTTGTTTTTCTTTTTCATTTGAATTTATATTTAAGTTTTTTTATGTGCTCTTTTTTTTCTGAATTTTAATCATTTTAGTACTTCGGCCTAAAATTATTTGAGCTAGTGGCCAATACAAATTTGGTCGTTTTTTTAGGTTTCTAAAATTAACTAATTAATTTATTTTTTTTTCTTTTATTTTATTTAAGCTAAAATCCATCCATTTTAAAAAAGGAAGAAATAATCTATTTGGAAAGACCAACCAGAGAGACTTGGGTCAATTTAAATGTTTAAAAAAAAAAGCTTATAAAAGTTTATCTGTAACAGCTGATATACTCTTGTGACAAAAAGAAAATATATAATTAATTGCAGAGAAACACCTAACAACCAAAACATTAGCCAAACGTTTGTAGAGGTCAATCAAAAGCATGTCAATCCAAATTATACAATTTGACTAATTAAAACAGAATGCAGAATATACTATCTAAAAACTTTTTTATGCACATTTATTCCATAAATAATAACACCTTTTATAAACGATGCCTATTTTAGCATCCACCATCATTTAGGCTTTGTGCTTGAATCTTATGGTTAAATAATAAAACATAACCTTACTTAAACATAAACAGAAATATAATTTGACATCATAAAATGAATTCTTGTTAAAAGTACAACTGTAAAGTCAATTTCCCCATGTCTAGACATCAGGGTGGTTCATGTGGCCATTTAAACACCTAATAAACACAATATTAGTTATACACACTAGTGTACTACTTTTGTTTTAAATGAAAACAAGTAGGCCCGATATCAAAATGTTTATCCTGATTAGGTATTCTTTGGCAGAAATCAGTGATAAATTTATGATAATTTATGCAGTTGACACCAAGACCACAGTTCAACTCTGGTTTATATTAACAGCCACACAAACATACACTCTCATTTCACTCTGACTACCTCTTTCCTCATTACCTTCAACTGACCGATTCATTCAGATATTACTCATAAGGGAAAATATGTCTTATCCAATAGTTCCTGTCTTTTTCCTTTACGCTCATACTTTAGTGTCCTCATACTCCTAAAAGCTTGTTCTGGAATTAAGAGTGATGAAAGTGGCAGAAATAGTCACACAAGAAGGGAAAACGGTCATACTTTCCACTGAAACAACTCTCGCTCACTCTCTAGTGAAATGGAAATCTATTAGCAGACTGCTAAAATGGCCTAATACTCAAGTTTTGCATCCCTAGGATTTTACATGTGCATCTCTCTCAATGTTTGGGACAAAACTAGCTAACTGTTAAAACGCATTACCTTCTTTTTCAGTAACATGACCTTGTTCAGCCGGTTTCAAAACAGTCTAGCATTGAATTCTGTCCAGCTGGGAAGTCTGATTGGTTTCAGTGAATTAGTCTGTTAATAGTTTTTTAGATAAATAATGATTCAGTAAATAACACTCTGATTCATTTTTAACTCTGAAGCTTTTTATTTAAAACTATTTTTTAGGCAAACGCTGCTTTTCATCATGCTTTTAACTTTAAGGGGTGAGTTTAAATGAGTAAACTTTCTCATTTTAGCAGCTGCATTTAATGTATTATAATTGAGTTAGGTTAAGTTAGGTTATATAATTAAGTTTAAGTCCCGTCACCAAAGGTTGTATGTTTTGTGACAAGTAAATGCTACAACTGGCATGTTAATCTGATAAATCTTTTTTTTTAATGTTTGAAAGATGTTTATTGTGTCACAGTGACATTTATTCTTTATTAGTGGATTTAACATTTATATAAAATCTTTTAGTAACATTCTACATGTCTTTAATGTCACTTTTGATCATATTAATGCACCCTTGCTAAATAAAAATATCAATTTCTTTAAAAATAATCATAATAAAATCGTTTGAACTGTAGTGTATATTGATACAATATAGTTTTTGTAGCTAGCTACTCTTTTAAAAGGGCAGCCTGGCTGTACTATATATTCAAATTAGCTTAGCTTTACAGTTTTGAAGTAACTTCTGGTGCGCAAACACAAGGGTATGCCTGCACAACAAACACATATTCATGTGGACTGTTTATGTATTCCATCAATGCATCACAATGGATAGAGAAATGAGTTGAAGCACAAGCTGACTGGGGTGACTTGATTTATGTCAGCCTGGCCTCGTGACATCAGAACTCCTCAGAATTTTCTTGACCTCTCTGCGCCAAACTCACTGACTCACCAAACAGAAATCTAGACGCAGACATGATTGTCAAACTGAATTTTCTAGTTACAGACACAACGTACCTCTTTTTCTCAAAACCTCATACTGTACCATCTCTCACTGGTCTCTCTTCAGTGCTTCACCATTTATAGCTTAGACGTGTCTGAATGAACAAGTTGAAAAGAAAGGAGTGAAAGTGATTGGGTGTGGCTGTTTACACAGTTAGTCAAAGTCACTGGGCTCGGCTGTACATAGTTTATAGAAAGTGAAGCTGGCTGAGAATTCTGGTGTAAAGCAGTCTTACCCAGGCAAATGTTTAACTACCAGCATAAAGTCTGGTCCTCTTGTCTAATTTCAACAAGACAAGATTGTCTAAGCAACACAAACTTAACAACATTAACATTTTGTCAAATGTTTAGAAACCCAGCAAACATTGTGTGAAATATTCTATTTTTAAAACGTAATTTACTCCAGTCTTAAGTGTTACGTGATCCCACAGAAGTCATGATGATGATTTTCTGCCCAAGAAACATTCATTATTAGTAATAATGTTGAAAAAATGTGTGCTGCTAATAATTTAATGACTGGGAATTTGTGTTTTAACTTTTTTTTCCCCAAAATGCTTGAATGAACAGAAATCTTTTGTATCATTCAGTGTTTCCCCTGCCATTATTTTAGGGTGGCCTGACCTCACCTGAAAGGTAAGGGTAATTTTACTTTTTTTATAGCGCCAAATCACAACAATAGTCATTTAAAGCTATTTAAGTATAAATTCCACATCTCTGTGTTAATGGTGCAGATGCTCGGTTTCTACTGTACTGAGGCGTGTGTGACGTGTTTTTCAGCATCTCCCGTCTCACTATGACGACATAAATACATAAAAACAACATCACAGCCGCTCTGAGCGTCACTTCATGAGCATGTGACCGTTTCATTTGAGTAAAACTATCCTGATATCATATAGCTACACACAGAAATGTAAAAGTATTCAAGGCAACTCGTCAAAATAAATGTTTGGTTTATTTTTATTTTTATGTTATTAATTTTAACACTAAATCCCATTTATTTCCCATTTATTAAAATTAGTGTTTATGAAAACATAATTTAATTAAAAAAAAAATTTAAATTGATAGTGGGCTAAGCTCAATTTGGTTACACTTTTAATAAATTGATATTAAATTGTTTAAATTTCATTATTCTAATTACTTAGACATGTTTTTCTATTAATAAAATATAATTAAACCTTTTAATGTGCCTCCCCACCCTAAGCCGAAAACCTAGAGGAAACACTGTCATTATAAGTGTTAAAAATGCTTTTGAATGGTAGTGTGTGCCTACATCTTATTTTGTTTTAACGTGTCAAAAATTAAAGGTGCGATAATAAATAATACTACAATATGGAAAAAATGTTTTCAAATAAAAGTTTTACAAATAATATCTGTGTATATTGTATGTGAAATAGCATACTTGTAAAAACAGCAGAATTTCTGCCTGTCAAAAAGTTTCAAAATCATTTCTCCAAATTAAGAACATGATCATCAGATATTTTTAGGGGCCGGATATTTTGGTCAATCATGATTTAATCAAGTTTAGAGAAGTACTGATCATTTTACAGAAACTCAAAACTTGCATAACAGACCACAAGTTACAGAAATAAAATAAAGTATTATGATAGTATCTATCTACCAAAAATTTGCTGCCACTAATCTGGCAAACTTTGCCAAATTTAGTGACTAGTTCTTCAACTCAATTGTATTGATGTATACAGATGATACTTTCAACAGACATTTTATTTTATTTTAATTTTTTGTTTATTTCACATAAACCGGTGCCTAAAACTATATCCACTCCCTCTGGCTTCATTCACTCCACCACATTATAGCAGTGTGAAGAAAAAGTCCCTTCTGGTGTTAAAACCCATTTGCAGATCACATCATCAGTTAATCATGCGGCTTATGTGAACCCGGGGCCATTTTGAAGCATGCAAAATATGAAAGTCACACCTGAACATGGAGCGGAGACAGGAAGTTCGCATTCAGAACAGGAAATAAAAACCATAAAGACAACAGTCGGCACTATGTTTATCAAAGATCTCTGCATGATGCCTTGCGTTTTGAGCTCCCAAATCTGTGCCAGATACACTGAACGAGGCAGAAATTCTTTACTGCTCACAAAAAAGCCTCAGTCTCAGTCCTCTCTCTCTTTCTCTCGTCTCAGCACTGGTATGTGTCAGGACGCTGTAAATTGTGCTGGCTGGTGGATGTGAACTCTTCCTGGGTTAGAGAATATTCTCATTACTCAGTAAGTCCGGACACCTCTCGCCATCCAATAACCTCATTTAAACCCTGCAACCACCCCCTTTTCTCTTGCACAGTCCCACATCTTTTATATTTTATTACATTATCTGAGCAGAGCTACTCAAAGCTAAATGATCTATTAAATTATTCAGTAAAATCCCTGCTTTTTGGAATATTACGCCTTCTCTCTGAGCACGGTTTGATAAGACAACAGCTATTGTCTGACTAGCGTAAATGCGACTCAGGGGTTCGGCGCTGGGCATAGGTGTCTAGCTGCATTGCTGAAAGTCACCGGCGGTGTTTCAAATGCCCTTGATAAAAGCAGCATCGTGCTGGCCTACTTTACTGATTTATCAAAGGCATTCAGGCCTTGAGTTACTACAGCACCCAAACTAAAGCACTGCCCTACATCACAATGCTACAACTACTTTTCTAGCAGAATTACCTTTGATGATACAATAATCGCTTTTCAAATACTATTAAACGATTTCCGAGCTACTCTTCAGTCTTTGTGACGTCGTCTCATTATTTAGCCCCGGAATAATCTAAAGCTGTAGTGAACTGAAACGCAAAGGCAGCAAAACTCTGTGTTTTTCAGGTTTACTGATCTCTGGAGGCCTTCTCCTCACAGGCAACAACACTGATGCTTTTTCATGGCTTTCTGAAAACTATATTTACACATCTGCAGTGTCTTTATCACCTAGTGAATCGATCTTTTCACAGAAGTAATAGCGAATCTCATAAAGCTAATTTTTTTTGTGTAGAAACATGGTTTTCTTGTTAGTGCTCCCAAAAATATCCATTTATATTTTAACATATTGGCATGTTTAACCTATAATAATAAATAAATATATATATATATATATATATACATACATAAATAGAAGAAGTTCTTTAAGTGGTCCAGTTGTATACATATACATATTAAATAATTGTTGTTATTCTTTCATTAAATGTTATAACTATTAATTTATGAAATGTGTCATTCTTTCAAATTATTAAATTTACTATTATATATATATATATATATATATATATATATATTTGTACTTCCACACAAGCCTCATTATATGTCATGATGTCATTATTTGACATCAAAAGTTTGACATTAAAAGCCCAAAAACTATTCATAATATTAAACAAGTAATATTGTAATAAATAAAATTGAAATGATTTTGCAATGTAATGAAAACACATTTTATTTGTGCAAAATACATAAAATATATATATAAAATGTTATGGATTCTTCATTAAATAATAATTAATTTATTAAATGTGTCACTCTTTAAACCCATTTGACGTTAAATGTTAGTCCAGGGTCTCTATACCCACTAAATTAGGAAACTAGTTTTACTTGTCGAAACAGTTAAAACAGGAAGTTTATGACTAACAGTGAGTGAGTAGTTCTCAGTTTGCAAATGTCCTCTTTTGGAGCAAGATCTTACAAAACCTAACAAAGCCTAACAGTGTTTGACCCAAAGCGTGTTGAGAAAGCAGCATTTCACTTCAGTTTGCTAAGACAAACAGGAAGACATGACAACAGCTCTGGATGACTAAACAGAATGGATGTTTATCTCCTCCCGCCAAATATTATCACCGGCTACAGATGCAACAAACAAATGAACGTCACACCAAACATTAACGCCTTACAAGAGTGTCTTAGAGAAAAAACCCAAGAGCTTAATGCACTAATAACAAATCGTCTTTTGACCATGCATTCATAAGCGATGCCGCAGATGTATTGTACATGCAGCCATGCTTGGCAGCAGATTTACATCACTGATTCTTCAAACTGACTTTGAATACAGTCAAATTAGTTGTGTAGCAACGTCCGAAGAGAGAGAGAGAATGATCAATAGCTACTATATCACTTCAGCAAAGTCCAACAACTTCATGAAATGGAAATTTACAAAGTGATACATACGTAAAAGGCCATGTAAACGGCTTGCATACCAGAACTTGAGCGTTCACGAGACAAAGAGACACAAGAGGAAGTGATCTAGTGTGTTAGAATACACACACACACACACATACACACAAAGGCCATTTCAAGAGAAAACAATATAAATATGTATAAAGTGTACAGTAAGTATCTACATTGAAATGTATTTAAATATATTAAGAATTACAATAATTGCATTATATTGTAGTATATTATTACTAAATGCATAGTATAATAATAAAATATTTGTATGGTTACGAACAGCAAAATCTAAAATCATTTTACAGTCAAGATCTTGCAAATAAAGCAATCAGGTTTTAAAATTGACCTTTTTACAGTGTATAGTATATACATACTGAATACATAGCAACAGACTCCTGAAACTAATTCTAAATATTCATAATGCAAAACTTTTTGCACACAAAACAATGAAAAAATGTGTATAAGAAAGAACTCAAAAGGTTACAAATCTACATCACAGAGTGTAACTGTTAGCGTTTTTAAAACTGTATATATCACACATATAAATTAATTACGACACAAGCACTTGTTTGCCAAATATTGCCTTTTGTAAATCATTTGAGCTATAGACGCAGAGAGAACATATAGAGTAAATGTGTATAACTGAAGCTGTTTGTGTTAGTTTAGTTCTTACCCGCGTGTAGTGCGAAACTGTATCTCCACTGAGAGTGAGACAGGAACTCACACATGGGTCACCAGCCAATGTGGCTCACCGCAATGCATTCTGGGCCAGATACTAACGTATGCCCCGGTGTGTCACAGTGCACGACAGCGCATAGCGTAGCATGCATGCAAAACACAGCGTTAAGATGTTTAAAGGGGTGCATGTGTTTACCGTTTCAATGTGTGATCACATGATAAAGCACAGACTGGAGCGACTGTGAGCCTGTGTTCAGCGATCACTCTCTCTATCGCCATGGAAACCTGCTTTTATCTTATTTGCATCTGGGTGTACCAGCCGCAGAGAGAGCTGTGTCATTTTCCCCTAGAAAACACCACTGCCCTCCTCGGAGAGTTCTCAAAGAAGTTGGCCACACTTGCTTCACACACTTTCCCGAATCCCGAAACTTAGAAAATACACTGCGACTACCACGTTTAGAATTTCATACTAGGAAACACACCCTAAGCTTCAAAAAGAGGAAACAACTTTCATACACTGCTAAAGATAACACAGCACGTCTTACACAGGAAGAGGGTTTGCAATTGCTTTATACAGAAGCCCCAGATGACTATTTTAGCATGGGAGTCACACTTAAAAAAAGGCCATGCTTTAAAAGGTATAAACCAAGTGGTTTCTGCAAACAAATTATGTAAAAACATTGAATGGTATTGTTTTGTGATTTGACATTTTACTGTAACAAACATCTTTTTGTGTCATGTTTTGACATTTCTTTAATGTGGGTCACTGCATGCATGTGTGAAAGCATGTACTTGTGTTTGCATGTGAATTAGTGTGCGCATACACAGTGTTTGAGGTTACTTGAGGTCTGTAGTTCACTCATGCCAGGTGTGTTATCTCAGACGCTTCACATGACTGAGCCGATGGTACAGTTCCTCTTCTAAACTCACTCACCTGGTACAAAAAACACTCACACATCTCACTACTGCAACCCCCCTCGAGAGAAACAGATTTAAGACTAGTGTGTTTGTACAAATGAAGTCTCTGGTCAAATGCGTTGGAGAACCGAGTTCTTACAATGATAAAAATAGATGTTTCGGGTCAACATGAAACTGAAAGTTTAACCTATTTTTCTTCCATTATGTACTGAACATTGAATGTGTACGACAACGAGTCGTACGAGGTTTTTAACCCTGTTAAATTGATTAGATCACAAAATGGGGGTGTTGCTCATCAAAACATACCAGGATGTTAATGGCAGTTTGCTCTAGATTGTGCAGGTTTACATCATTCCTTCACTTTGAGGAGTATTTTAACCTGGAACATGGCATTTCAATGGTAATTACAATCATTTATACTATTATAATGAACTTTAATACTTCAGTGAAGTTTTGGTATTGTTAACTGAAACTACAAGTTTTAAAACAAAACCCTTTTTATCAGTTTAAATAAATCTGAAGTAATATAAAATATAAATATTAAATCAAAAACTAAATTGAAATCTGAAAACTGAAATAACCGAAATGTGATTAAGTGAAAATACAAAAATTACTAAATCAAAATAATTTTTAATGATCAGGAAACATTTTTTAAAATAAAATATAAATGACCAAAAAAAAAAAAAAAAGATTAAATAAAATATAAAAACAATTTAAAATATTATCTATAATTAAATTAATACATTAGTATTATTATATTTAATTATATTAGTATATAATATTAAAATAATACTATGTTGATTCACTATTATTGCATATTAATGCAATGAAGAGATTCACCCAGTAATGAACAATCTGTCATTACTTATTCACTTATATGTCATTCCAAACCAATGATGTTTTTTCTTTTGGTAAACTCAAAGCAACTGTGGACTCCTTTAACTTTCATTGCATGAACAAAACACTTCTCAAGACACTTCTCACAATATCTTCATTAGTATTCCATGAACAAAATAAAGAAGTAATGACACAAGGTTAAGTAAATGATGACTTTTAAGTACAGGAAAAATAGAGTACTTGAATTTCATGTTGGCCATTTATCCTTATAGGATGTCAAACAAGGTACTTTTTAAGCTTCAATTATGTTAAAAGAGAACCTTCCCAAGTTCCAATTACGCTATGAGATGACCTTTAAAAAGACTGCCATCATGCCACAAAAAAAAAACATTAAGTTTTAATAAAAATCTAATAAAACCAAATAAAAATGGAAAACTTTACCAATAAGAGAATCTTAGCAATAATTGTTCAGCAACAGCATAACTTATTTTGCTCCAAAGATTCCAATGAATTTCCAAAGAAAAGCAATCTGTGGTTTTCTAAAAGATAAATGGTACCTGAAACCAAAACACCAATAACTTCCAATCAAAAACCTACCCCACAGCTGAACCGAAGAACCTTTAGAGTGATGCAGAGAAAGAGGAATGAATAACGAGGGCACTTGGGGAAATGAACCACCGAGAGAAAGAAAGCCTGCTCAACATACAATGCCTCATTTCAAACCTTTCCCAGCTCACTTCTAACCTGGCACGTCGCTGAATATCAGGACGCCAAACATCCTTAGCTTGTGAAAAACCCATTCCAACAGCATTCCCAAGCCACCGGTGAACAGGAAGTCCCCGTCTAGCCCTCTGAGTAATGGCACACAGACAGTCTGCGGTCCTACCTGACTCTGAGCCGCTCAGATCCAGTCCCGTATGTCCTCTCTGCTGTCTGCCGACAGGAAGCACATTCAGTCCGTCCCTATTTACAGTCCCCTGGCACTGCAGTACGGCTCACAGCTGGTGCATTCCTGCTCCGCTCTGCCTCAGCTGATGGAGAGAGGAGAGATAGAGGAGAGCCGACAGGGAAAGAGAGAAAAAGAAAACGCAGGGTAAGAACATACTGTACAAATCCTCTACTGTGAATGTGGGGTCAGCAGATACCGATTAGCCAATGAGTGTCTCGATTCCTCGAACACGAGGAAACTGCATAATGCACCTCTTATCATTTTATCCATTTCCCAGCGACCCGCATGAACAGAAGCATTATGATTCAAAGCAGACACATCAGCAGTTATTGACGTCTCGCTGATGATACCTAGAGCGGCGACTATCGAGTAACAAGGCCATTTTCTTGTCCTCATGTCGGTTAGTCATCGCTCAAATCCAATTAAAATGCAGTTAAAGACCAGATGACTTCATAATCAGAGTTTTATAGTCCATTTAGTCCATGTTTGTGAGTTCTGAGACCATAGATGTGTAGTGTACTAGTACAATTTGGAAGAAAAAAAAAACAATATACCGTTCAAAAAGTTTGAGGTCAGTACAATTTTTGTGAAAAGAAACTAATATAAACTAATTTTTTTGTTTAATAAGGACGTACCTAATTGATCAACAGTAAAGACATTTAAAATGTAACAAAACATTTTAAATTAATGCTGTATAAAATATATAAAAAAAATAAAATCATGATATATTAAAATAATCAGGTGTTTGTCACCAATAAAATGCTCTCCTGTCTGTTTTTTATTAATTTGTTCACTTGCCCTTTAAATTTTTATGTCTAGTGATAATAAGTAGCAAATCAAGGTTGCCTGCACTGTGACATCATAATACAATTTAAATTATTATAATTACAAAATGTCAACTCAGAGATTCTTCTATGAAGCGTTTATGTCTGAACCAGAAATTATTACTTTCTATTGCAACGCCAAAATAGGTACCTACTGTATGTGCAAAGAAAATTATAGTCATTGAAGTGGATCTTCAATCATAAAGATTTGTAACTTGTGAAGAGACAAGGATCTGCACTGACAGTCACAAAACTTGAGCGTGATGGAAAAAGACTAATGAAGTTAGCCAAAAAAACATTACTGTGTATAGATTTTTTACAGAATAATATAATTACATTATTACAATATTTTATTATCATGATATAATAATTATAAATAATCATACAATATTATACTTGTATATTTTAAATATTTAATTAATGATTCTAATTGTTTTCTGGGATGCCCTTAATCTCAAATGTGCCTCAATTTCAATGTGAACGATTTCAATACAGCATTTATAAAACAATACCACTAGCCTTTAATGAACATATTGTGATGCTCTATAATGTTGATAAATAACACTGAATGCATATAATCCTACCGGTGGCAATAACTAAAACATAACTGCGTATAAAGAATGCTTCTATCCAAATAGTTTTGAGAAATGCTCTAATTATCATAGCACACAAAAACTTCAAAGCTCCAGATGGCTGTTTGACTCATCTCAGCTGTTAGGATGCTTTTGATTATGAATTTAATCCTGTGTAAATAGAAAAAAGGATTAGACTCTGAGGGAGAGAGAAACAGAGAATGAGAGGAAGATACCAGACAAGACTAAGCTGTCTTGAGGATACACATTTTTTAATTCTGACATAATCATATTGTTCATGCTCGCTTGCTCCCAGACGATCACCAGCAAGTTAATGAATGGTACATTCACATGTGGCGCACGTCTGTTAATGCAGAGCTCTCCTCATTCTTAAAATCATGATGCTCTCAGCTCGTGATGTCACTTGGGCTCAGCCAATAAGACGAAAGGCAGACACACTGAATGATAGATACACTGATGGACTGCTGTGACTGGTCAGATCAATAGAGACATGTTCAGAGGTGCCTGCATTTCTGTTCTTCAGAGGTCCATCAATACACTTTTAACATTTGATTTTAGATTTTACTGTTTAAAATAAAATGCATAAATACATCAGTCACACAGTGCAGTGGACCAAATTCAGAACTGAAAAGCTAAGTGTGAATTTGAATTAAACTGACCACACTTCACAGGACGTTAAATTGGAAAGACAGAAAGAGGAATTTACTGAAATGAAATTCAATTAAGTTCATTACAAGTTCATAAAGGCATTCTGGGAAATGTAGTGTTATTCCACCCTGATCCAGAATAATTTAGAATGAATGTTATAATGATAAATAGAAAGATAGATAGAATGATAGGAAGGTAGAATGATGGATAGAACAATAGACACATTTACAGACAGAGATATAGACAGATAGATGGACAGACAGACAGATAGACAGATACTGTAGACGGACAGACAGACAGATAGATATAATGATAGGAAGGTATGATGATGGATAGAACAATAGACACATTTACAGACAGACAGACAGACAGACAGACAGACAGACAGACAGACAGATAAATAGATAGATAGAATGACAGAATGATTGATAGAAGAATAGAAGGATAGATAGATAGATATATTGATAGACAGACAGACATACTGATAGATACTCTATAGCAAACATTTCCTTCTTTTTGGTTTTTCCCCAAATGCTATTGGCACAAGGCAGCCATCAGCTTCCAAACGCTTCCACACATGCACACAGCTATGCCGCGTGTTTACAGAAGAGTAGTTTTGCTTACAACAGTCACCCAGCATGAGCAACGGCCTGCCTGTACGTGTTTAGATTTTCACTCATGTGTTGTGAACTGCAGATCACCTTTTTCGATTAAAGGAAATAAACAAGGTCATTATATTATTCATTATATACCACGGCAGTTGCCATTTGGAGCCTAACGACCGCAAGATACAACATCACCCCACTAAAAACAAGAGCGGGAAGGAGAGAGGGGGAGAAAGTGAATTCTCTCATGCACTGGACATAATTATACCCTCTTTGAGCCAATCACATGACAGCGCCCGAAAATAGCAGAGGGCCACGCCCAGACCGAGCAACAAACGCCTTCTATTGGGATGTCATTATCTGCTTATAGGATTCACGCGCTAAAAGACGAGCGAGAGGGAGAGAAAAGGGAGGGTCAGGAGGAGAAAAGGGGAAAAACAAACTCCAGAGACCTGAGTCATTACCACTGAAGGAAGGTGGGGAGTAGTTGAAGGAAGGAAGGGGGCATGCAGTGAAAAAAAGACTTTGTCTAGTTTAATGTTTATTTTTGTTAGTGTAAGATTTTAAAATGAAACAGCACACAAAAATATACAGTACACTATATTTACCAAATAAAAATAATGGCCTTTTAACCCTACAGAACATAATTTCTAAAATGACTAATTATCATTTTATAAATAGTAAAAATGAACTTGCTTTTTTATGTATTTTAACTTAAAATTACATATATATTAATATTAATTATATAAAGTGTATATAGATTAGATTAGATTCAACTTGTCATTACACATGTACAAGTACAAGGCAACGAAATGCAGTTTAGGTCTAATCAAGAGTGCAATAATCAGCAAGTGCAGGATACAGGTATAAGTAAAGTTATAAGTGCGCGTATAGCAGATATGTACAAGCAGAAACCTGGATAATATTTACAGATGGTTGTACAGTGATATTAACATAATATACAGTTTGTCATAACTATAATCAGGAATTACAAGTAGCTGCACATAATGTACAGGTTGCTAATCATGAACATGCATTTACTATATCACAGTTTGACACACAGTAGGTATGAAAAATATGTTTCAGTGTATTTATATCATTTATTATAATAAAATATTTGACTTATTTGACTATTTAAATTCTATTTCTATTGTTTTACTTTGTATGAGGTTTGCATGAATTTGATTAAATTACCCATATTTAAAACATGGTTATTTATATATGGTTATGGTTTATTTTCTAGCAATAAAGAATAAAAAATATATAAAAACCTACTATTTTTAAACATTTTCCAGATTAAATTTTCCACCAGTTAAAGAAAAAACATTAGCTTTTCTCACAATAGCTTAGGTAACAGGGTAGAATGGCTGATCTTGAATGCAAATGGAATGAGGTCATTCGCTTTTCTTTCCAAAACGAGCCAAAAACGGTCCAAGAGGTATTACTTATCAGGTGCCAAAAATTGTAAACACCTTTTTGCTGATTATAGTGGAAGTGATCTAGTTCTGTCGCATCGCTCGCTCTGTGCAGAGGGGGTAAGAGACGGAGAGAAGTGAAAACAACAGGAAAACAACAGCCCACAAAATAGCTGAGCTAAAGACAGTCATTTGCGCAACCCACATGCTGAGGTCTTCATCACACTGTGTCCAAATACACTGTGGGTTTAATAATGCACTGACATCACCTGTGTGAGCAGATGATGCAATGTGTGAATTTTTGTTTTTGTTATCATCTACGCCCGAGGGCAATGAGGTCTGCGTGCATTTACAAAAGTCCAGTGTAACGTTACGTCTAGATTTAACATTTCAATCCAACATAAAAAGATCTCAGGACAAAAAGGTTTAACGGCCTGGTGTCATATTAGACCCTGATAAAGTTCCACAAAGAAACCATTTTATAAAAAAACATCTAATCTCTAAATATACTTAAAAAACAAAAAACAGAAACCAATATACTGATCTGAACAACCAAATGCAATGCAATGCAATGCAACAAACCAATGTCCAACAAACCCTAACACAACATTACAAAACAGCTCAGGATCAGTCTTTTCTAAATGGGGTGATCTAAAAATGCACTTTTAAAGTATACAAAGAATAAAATAGATATCTACTTTGTTTTATTTTTATTCTGACAGAGTTGTTTTTGGCAAATGCATGTGTAAACTGTGGGTGATAAATTATAGTTCTTCTTTAAATAATATGTTTTACCTAAAAGCAGGTTTTTATTTAAAATTGCTTATAAGCATGCACAGCAGCCCTAAACATTTGGACACACATTGCATGTAAATTGTACATTTATAATAATTCGATTTTAGGATTGAAGATTTGTATTTAAATTGCAAATTAAATACCTATCCATTTTGGTTACACAGTTTTAACAATCTAACTTAAGCAATAAGTCGCTTTAAAAACTAAAATGTTGTCATCATTTAATTCCCATGTAATTCCCAACTGTCTCTTTCTTACGTTGATCAAAGAAGATACCAAACCAAACAGTTGTTGGTCCAATTGTCTTCCATAGGGAAAGAAATACTATGGAAAAATACCTTTTTTGTCTATTTGAGTAGTGCAAACTGCACTCAACATTTTGTGCAATGGTAAAAAAAAAAATGCTGTTAAATTTTAAGATCATTGCATGAATAAAAGAGTATTTCTGATGCCAGTCTGAACTGAATGCTGAGTTTGTATTTAGCTGTGAGTTTTGTGTGATATTATTGCTTACTTGCAGAATCAAGTGGAGTGATGCACCAGGACGGCCCGTCAGTCACATGGACAGCCTCACTATTGACAAACCTGACAAACGAACAAGCCTCACAGAAATAAAAAGCAGGTGTTTCTGCTAGGAGAACCATTTCACACGGATCGAAGGCCACAGATTCAGCAAAAGAGGGATTTGAGTTGGAGAGAGAGAGAGACAGTGACTGGGGAAACGATGCAGTCCGGTGCATGACTGCTCTCTCTTTGATTTCGCCTGATGGATGATTGATTATTTGTGGAAAGTGTTGTGGAAATTCACAGATGGTCTTCGAGTTCAAGCTAACTGGGACGGTCGCCTGGATCCCAAATCTAATTTGTTTCCTATTCCCAGGGTCATGAAACTGACCGCTGCTTGCATGAAATAATGTGAATTTTAATTAACACTGACTCTCTCTGTCTTTTGTTATATATATAAAAATGTCTTTATTTATAGCTTTAATTAGTTTGGAGCCACAACAGACTTTTTCAGTAATGTGACTACATTTCAGCGAACTGTCAAATCTTTACTTCATTTGTTTTTTCTCAAACAATGTTTTAACTTAACTTAAATAAGTTAGCAGTAAATATTTCAGGGATTCAGCTTATATAAATATAATGATCTACAGTATTAATGTTATTTTATTAAAAATGATGTACTCATAGGTTTTGTTTTAGACATTTTTGTACATGAAGTTGATAAAAAGATAAACTTGCTGAAATAAAAAAAAATATGACTCTATTAATTATTATAGAGTTGTATATAGTTATTATATAAATAAGTTATTGCATATTTAGAAATAATTTATTTTGGATATTGTATTGTATTTTATTTCAAACAGTACATTTTGTCTTGACTCTGAATGTAAGCCTAAATGGTTAAACTTGGCTTTTCGTGCATCATGCATTAGGGGGTTATGTTATGGACGGTGCACAGATTGGGCCATTGCATGGACAGCTGAGACCTAAAATACCTGGCATGCTATTACAAATCGGGGGAAATTCATATTTAGTCAGCTTAAATTCAGCCCTTATTCAGCATGCACAAGTTATTTTAATATATACACCGCTGTATAGACTGCTTTGTTTTAAGAATTATTTCAGATTTTGGATTTACTCACCCCTGAACATCACTTAAAATAAACCAGCTGTGTTTGGTCAGACTGCCTTTCCTGTCTAAGCAGCCCAAATAAGCTGCTATTTTAACAAGACATTCAAAATAAAATTAAGTTTCCGTTTGCAATGTTTTCTCAAAAGCAATAATTTGTTTCTGCATACAGTTTGATCAAATATTTGGGCCCTTCCATTGCATAGACCTTGCTATCACGCTAGCGCAAATTTGGTGACATTTAAAATGAAAAGCACATTAGAAACATCCGTAACAAGAAGGCAATAAGACGCCTGCTGGCACATTCCTTCATTAGCGGCCCATGTTGTTTGCCACTGACCCCTGCGTAGAAATGCTGATGCACCCAAAGTCCTATATTTAGACTTTATTAGCATATTAAATTCCACCTCAGATGCTTTAACCATAACGTCTGGAAATAGTTCACAGCCACTATTAGTGTCATAGTCATATGCATAAAACAGATAAATAACCTTAAACTGATTTCTCCAAAGGCAGGCCATAATTAAGAAGCAAATTATTTAAAACGGGACAGAAATCATTATGAATTCTGAATTATAAATGAGTCGTAATGAATAAATCAGTGCATTGAACATATGTGCTCAGACTTTTATACTTTTGTTGATGATTTGCCGCCAAAAAATGCACTTTTAGAGGTACTTCATGTTGACAACCCGACAATGTAAAAACTAAGTAATAATTGGTGTGTTAAATAATGCATAGTAAATAAGATCACTGCACTAAGCCAACTTACTTTTCCCCATGATGCCAAAGAGAAATAATAACAATGATAGCTTGGGGCGGATTTCTTTAAGATACAGACCGAGCATTTGGACAGGTTTATCTTTTTCCCCCATCACTTTGACTGTGTTAATCTCGCCTGAGGTGCTAACAGAACTGTTTTCAAACTGACAAATTGTTCATAATCATCTGCTATCTCTGGGTTAATCTTCTTTTTGAGCATTTTAAGAAGGCAAACCAGCTGATCTTCCGTCAAAGAAAAGTAAGACTCCAGTATCATGGTCAGTTACAAAGCAAGCCAAGTGCCACGACCAACTCCAAAAATACACATAGCTGACCAATGTGCATTTGAATATCTAGACATGACCGCATGAAATTCCCCTTCTGCTGACACATTTATCAGACCGTACAAACGCCCATGCAGCCACACCCCATCCCTCTCTTGCCTTGTCTTGTCTCTGTTTCATTTGTGTCTTAACTCTTGAGCAACATGCCGTTTTTGCACCTGGGTGTGAGGTTTCCAACAGCATCACTCCAAAATGCTCTTAAAATGTTATTCGGGTTCAATGCAAGTTAGTACAGCGAATAGGCCTACATTGATTTTCTCGGCTGATATAATTTCCTCAAAAGATGTATTTCATTTTTAAAAAACATAAGCTTTATTTTATTTTCAAATGCTGAAGTTGCACTTGTACTCGTGTCAGGGTGCGCAAGTATGTGTTATAAAGTCTCTCGGTTTAATCTGAGTAAATCAACTGTTTGTGCATGTGATAGTGGAGTTTTTGCGCCAACACATACCAAAGAAGAAATATATATTTAATTATATCAAATAGCCGCCTAGCATTTAAGGTATCCAACCATTTGGCAATAACATTGCATAGTTGTCAGCATATAATTAAACTGCTAGACTGCCACCTGCTGGTTGCGACCGGCATTGACATATCGGTCACATTTTGTCCTGCAGTGCACCTTCGTGAAAAAGGTCTTCAGGATTGTCATCAGCAGTAACACACGTTCACAGTCTGTGCTGAATGTCTAATTTTGTTAACATGATTCAGCAATCCTGATTTTAGCTAGTATAAGTGAACTGCATATCAATATTGAGGTCCAAACCTGAAAAAATGTAAAAATAAATAGAGTAATAAAAAAAAATAAAGCAAAGAATTAAAAGTAAAATAAATAAAGTTAAAATAAATGCAAATTTAAAAATAAAAGTAATACAAAGATAAACTCAGGACTAAATGTAATTAATGATTTATCAAGTGAATTATTTATCATTCTTGCAGGTTCCTCCATATATTAAAATATGACATTTCAAACCCTAAATAAATATATATATATATTTTCATAAAAGCAGGTTTGCTACAACATGACACTGATATGATGACAGGGTTTTATGTTTTAGGTGAACTGTCCCTTTAAGTTAGTCTAATGCTGTAAAGAAGCATTAGACTAACTTTATTTATATATGTAATTTATCTATTTTACTTCTGCCTGTGCCTCGCATCAGTGACTATTCAAATACTTTGTTTTTGCATGACGCATATATATAGAGTAGCAATAACAGCAGAGAAATGCAGCCCATTAACAATACTAAAGAGATGCATTAAGCAACAAATCTAAAATGTTTCAAAATATTTTTAAAAGCAGAGCTCTCTCACAAGGATCATTAAAAATGCAAAACAACCGACAAAGGACGGTAATATTGAATAAAATCAAGCCTTCATATTTAGCACAAAACTGCCACTGAGGTAAAAATCACCTTCGTTTCCTAAACCGTCAGGAGCAGTGTGAGATCATATTCTTTCAACGCACAAGATGCAGCCATAATGCACCAGAAAGCCCACCACACACCAGCTATTAGTGGACAGGAGCCAATGTTTTGGAAGCTGTGCTTGCCAGCAAGCAAATTTGGCTGCTCTTTTCTAGAGACACCTTGAGTTTTTTACTGACCACAGCGACCTTGCTTTAATGTCGTTGTCTTATTACAGTAAAAGTGTTTCCATTTCTATACTGAGGAACAGAAACCCATGCAGATCACAGACTCAACACCCCTGCTGGCCTCCCTAGCACCTCAACCAGAAACAACAACGGTAGCTTTAAGAGGAAACCAGGCAGGAACAGAGGGGTGAACAGTAGTACGATCAATAAAATTTAACAGGATTTGAGAAATAGCGTATAACACACACAGACTGAGCTGCATAAGCACTTAAAACACACTTATGGATTCTGTCCAGCATTGTTTCAATTCCCTACTTACAATCCAACTTCTTACGTCTGTGTCCATGTCCAATCAGATACAGAAGGTGCGGGCAGGACCTGAAAGGAGAAGATTGTTTATTTTACTCTGTACTACACTTCAGTGGTTTGTTTTTTATTATCCATTTTATATAGAACAATTCTCAAGAATACTCTAACTGTGTACAGTTTTCCTATTCCCTATTGTGTTTAATAATGATAAACTGTAAAACATGACAGAATGTGCGTGTCTAACCAACATATAGTCACTGAGGTATCTAGTGCATTGCCTCCCAGACAACCAATAGATAAAATATATGACTGTTATCACATTATATAAGAAATGATCAAACGTAAGGCATCTTCTCACAGCCAAGTTAAGGCAAAATTCAGTGTAAAGCCCTGATTAAATTATGTCTGTTTAAACCCTCCTTATCCCTTAGTATCAATATACAGTTGTAATTGGTGTGTAAATTTGGCATTATTGTGTTACCCTTTTATATTTATTTATTAAATGTTTTGCTTGATTGTGTTTGTGCCACATTTCATTTAAATAAAGGCAAACAGATCTGATATTTCCAATATGAATATGTTTACATTTTTTAAGTGCTGCTTAATTGTCCCAAAACTTTTTGGGCCGCTGTATGCCTTTTGTAAATATGTATAATAAGGTGCTATTTACTTTTCTCTTATTATATGTTTCAAAAAAACACAAAAACAAAAAGGTAATCTCCCTTTAATGTCGAAATTAACCTAACGTTACCAGTAAAATGTTTGTTAAGGTTTTCACTTGTAAGACGCCACATATAAAAGCGCCTTAATATACAAATTAAATACAAGCAAATTCTACTCAGCAAACAAAATTTTAAAAAAGACTCCCATACAGTACTAACGGTTTTTGATGTCAGTATCAAACTTCATATCGCTATTTTAAACTACGATACCGGTGAATCCACGAAGGTTGATCTTTCCTCAGCGCCAGACTGCTGTTTACCACATGTCAGCCTCAGCTGGCCCCAGTTCTCGCGATATTGGGTGTATTCCTGTTGGCACAATTTTCACTCTCGCGAGATGTCATCCAGTCGTCCGCCATCGCTGTAGAGACAGAGGGAGAGAGAGTTAGCTACAGGGACTCAAACCTGGGGGGGAAAGAGGGCGAGAATTGTCCGTGTTTCCCCTCAACACACCCACCCTAACATCTGTTGATGGCATCACTCCCGAACCCAAACATGTCCAACCTCAAACCCGGCACCAAGAAGGACACCAAGATGCGGATCCGCGCCTTTCCCGTGAGTATCAGCCGAGATGAGCGCGCCTTAGGCGGACGCGGCTAGAACTCGAGAGCCGGGGATCGGGCAGAGCAGCAGGCCACAGCGGGTTTAGATGTTTTGAGGCTAGGTTTGAGAAATCTGCAGAGACTACCGACTAGAAAATGAGTATAATCATGATAATGTTAGAGCCAAGATCTTGATATGTCTCAGTTGTTAGAAAGATGAGTAATTTGAAGTATTAAATCAGCCAGTGTAGAAAGTGTTTTAAAAAAAATCAGTCATTCATACGTACACAGTCTCTATGTTTTGACAATAAAGCTGTAAATATGCAGAGCATTGTATATTCTACAGAGACCATTGAGTGCTTCCATCTGCTTGTTCTCTTTCAGTGTTTTGGTCTGATTTGGGGTCTTGTGTTGTCAGTTTGGCCCGTTGGTGTTTTGTTGCCACTCATATGGTTGATGTTGTGTGTGTGTGTTTTGTTTTAACTGATTGTTGCCTGTGGTGTTGATGGTTAGTTTCTAGTCATTGATTGGTGTTCTGTATTTTGTTGACACCCAGGCTGGTGTTGTTTAGATCAAGGGTTGTCAGTCTTTTAGATGGCAGGACCCCCAAATATGATCATTTGTTGTAAAGGAACCCTTTCTAAAATGTAAAAGGCAGCTATGTATTTTAATGTATAAAGACACAAATCATGTTGTGGACGATGTTGTTTGTAAATTGTTGCTTTGTTTCTATTACATCTTTTTATTCTTGGTATTTACGGCTAGATTTGTTATTTAATTTTAATTTTTTATGATTTGTATTTGTGAGTGTAATTATTTCATTGTTTAATTATTTGTTTAGTTTTTTTATGTAAACCTCTATTATTTGTTTATATGTCATTTTTATGAAGAATATAAATTAGTTTTTATTATTTATTTTAATAACATTTTATTACGTTAAATATATTTTATTTATTTTTGTATATTTTATTTTTCTCTAACCCTGCTATTAATTGAAAAAATAAATATATATATATATATATATATATATATAAGTGGATCTAAAGTTGGCCTAAGACAAGTCCTTTCATTAAAGTTGTCCTAAGACAAGAATATGTATTGTTTTTCATTTTGGGACAACTTTGATGAAAGGTTTTGATCCACTTCGATTGTTGACTACTGTGTCTATATATATAATTTTTTTTTTCCCTAAAGCTTTTTACGAACCCCCCCTGAACTCTCTTTTTAGTCTCCTGTTGTTCCCCAGACCCCATTTTGAAAACCTTTGGTATAGTCAGGTGTCATGGGTGTTGGTTAGTGTTATGTAGATTATCAGACTGATGATTGATGTCCTCGGCAGCTGTGTTTTTGTCTTACACTGTCACTGCAGCACATTTTGCATCAGTATGACGTGCATCTCTCTGCAACATTCTGAATTTTACTGTTCTGTTATTAGCTGCACTCTGAAAAAATTGAGTTGATGATGCTTTGATGGAATGAACTAGGTCAAAATAACTTGATAATACGCAGAAATGGGAAAATGTTTCCAGGCGTTATTTTCTGTTGGTGCATGAGAAATATTCTTCTCTTGAGATCTGGAAACCCCCATACACCTGTCAACATGTCCCCAGGACTTTTTTGTTTTAGATAAGTGGTCATAAGATAAGATATCGCTCTCGTTCAGAAGCTGTGTTTACTTTGGACATGTCACGCTCTGTCAGATGAATTCATTAGAGTTCTCACCACTGACTTACCTTCTTTGTCATAGTATTAGGCTACCCTGTCAATAAGTGGCCTGTGTTCTCATGGAATACACCCCACATGCTCTCAGCTCTCATCTGCATTCAAACTGTTTGTCAGGTTTCTCTTTAGATTTTCATTGAACCTTGAAACGTGAACAGGAAGTTCATTATTAAAGACCAGACTGTCATAGAATTATTTTGTCTGAATCAGGAGTGGAAAGAAGCTTAATGTTTGCTGTCATTTTCAAAAGATTTCTTTTATAGAAATGTGCAAAATTGTTTTAGAATTGATATGCATTGCTATTCTGCCATTTCTTTTAAATCCATTTTTACTTCAATTGAGCAATAAATTGATCAAAAGTGACATTTCTAATCTTACAAATTAAAATAATTAGGCAACCGTTTTCAACACTGATAATAAGAGGAAGAAATTTTTTGTAAGCACCAAATCAACAGCATATATAAATAATAATATAAAATAAAAATATTTTAATTCATTTTATTTCTTAAATATGATACTCTTTAGTGTATTTTTGTTCACAAAATCATGCATTGGTAAGCATTAAATCTTCTCAACCTTGAAGTTTTGAGCGTTAATGTAAATTTAACTTCGGACTCATCTTTTAACTGAAGTTGCAGACTTAATAAAAGAAGTGGTTTTAGTGTTCCTGTAGCTCAACAATGTGTTCCGTTCAGAGTAAGCCTTGAGACAGACTGGTCCAGAGACTCATACGCCAATCTAAATGGGTGTGAGTGCCAACATCCACTTTTAACAATGTTATGCTGAAAGGCTACACAGATATAGGATAAATGTTACATGTGCTTATGTCAGGGTTAGCGGTTAAGGGTAAATAAAGGTATGTCTTGCTGTTCAAATACACGCCAATGCCTTTCCATGGACATGACCTGATCCTACAGAAACCCAGTTTTGAAATCTACTTGCTTGCTTCACACAAATGCACATGTTTTGCTTCAAGGATTCCTGTTCATGTCCTGTTAAGCTCTTTGTGTTAGCTTTACTTTTTTTTGAAAGTTCAAAACTTCTTCTGCAGTGATTGCCAAACCAAGTGTGATTCAGTTAGCCTTTCAGCATAACGTTGTTAAAAGTGGATGTTCACACTCACACCCATTTAGATTGACTTTGATCAAAATGGCTTTAATCCACAGACTAGACTGCACAGGTATACGAGTCTCTAGACCTGTCTGTCTAAAGGCTTAGCAGCCAGAGAGAGACAGACCAGTGAGAGCGAGGCGTTCTCTGTGTCTGGATCTACAATGAGTGTTAATTTATCACAGGAGCTGTGTTACTAACACCGTGACAAGCATTATAATTAACATGAGCTGAGCTGAAGTGTTGTTTTGGCATGAGTAATTAGTCACTTCTGTTTAAAAATGTAATTCACACATAAGGTTCACCATCAGACCTGTTCTTTGTGAGATTAGCTCTGCTGAGTCACTTGAAGCTTATCAAGAGCTCTGGAGTTGGGCCGAAGGTTTGGTCGTGAAGGAAAATTAATTTTGTTGGCCCACTATCTGCCAAGGGTTGAGTATATGAGCGAATGACCTGCAGTCTTGTTGGCACATTAAATGCACATTAGAAGGTTGTAAGTAAGTTGTTTTATTTTTAACCAACCCAGCCTACAGTTTCCTGTGCTGAATAAACTCAAGAAAGAAATAGTTCGTCCAAAAATAAAAATACTCACCCTCAAATCTGCTTGCATATTTTTGTTCTGACCAACACAAAGGAAGATATTTTGAGGAAAGTTTGTAACCAGGCTGTTTTGGGTCACTACTGACTTCTACTATGGAAGTCAATGGGGACCAAAACAGCCCGGTTACTAACTTTTTTAATGTCCCTTTGTGTTCGGCAGAACAAAGAAATTTGTACAGGTTTGGAACTTCTTGAGGGTGAGTAAATGATGAAAGAATTTTAATTTTCAGGTGAACTATTACTTAAGGTCTTTTCTATTGTAATTGCAAGGTTGTGATTTGTGCACAGAGCAAAGTGAGTCTCAGGGTTTAAAAACTTTAGCTCACGTACAATACAGTTTAAAAGGTTGAGGTCAGTAAGATTTTTATTTTCAGATACCACTAATCTATATATTTTCTCTATTATAGATCAGTGGTAGATACGCATTAAATTAACCAAACATGAGAGTGAAGAAATATGTGGTTTTACAAAAGATTTCTTCTTGAAATAAATGCTGTTCTTTTATACTTTCTATTATAAGGTTTCCACAAGTATTTTCTTGACTGTTTTCATCCTTTTATTAAGAAATTAAAAGTTCCCTCCATGACAGAAATAACATTTATGTCTCAAAATATATGAATATACGTTTTTATTATAATAATATTTCACAGTGTAACTGTTTTGCTGTATTTGTTTTAATTTAATAAATGCCGACTAAGCATAAGAGAAACATTTAAACATCTTATGAAAAAAATTACAATGTACTATTAGAGCTGCGCGATTCTGGATAAAATGAGAATCACAATTTTTTAAATTAGAATAAAGATCACGATTCTGGAGAACTTTTTTTTATTTTAAAGATTTACCCCTGAAAAATAGGTTATCAAACAGCAGTAAAATAGCAGTTAAATAAGACAAGAAATTAAATGTAAAATAATGTATATATACACACACACATATACATACACACATATCCATATATATATATATACATATATATATATATATATATATATAACACGGCTAGTGCATTAGAATAGTGAATTCTTTTCCATTTCAACCCCCAAGCTAAACAATTTTACAGACTAATAAACAAAAGATTAGCGTAATATAGCCTATTCAATCTAGCCTACTGCATTAGAAGTTGTGGTTCAGTCTTTCCCTGTACAGCTTTGACATACTATTGCTTTATTTTGGCTGAGCTTTTAATGTTGTTACGGGAAAGGATGAAGCTGATTGCTTCGCGTGATTGTCACGTGCCCCGTGGTGGGCTTGCGGCAATCTGAAATGCACCTGGAAATACAAGAGCGTGCAAAATGCGCATCTACATTTGAAATAATGGACTTGAGTGCGCAAAAGAAGCCACACGTGAACGGTCCCTTACAGCACAGTCGGCATGCGGTGCTCCTTTTCGGCATACGCATGCTTTCGTCCGCTCTCATCCGCGATTGAGTATTCTTCCAAATCTGCGCAGACGCGGATGTGCGCGAGACGGAACGGAACAGAACCGGCGTAACAAGCACACCTGTCCTCTGCCTGTGCAAAACCGCATGTGACATCAGTCGTCATCACGCCCGCGGTGAATGATTGCGTGTTATCTCGAGATCAGACAAGTTATGCTAGTCTCCTGTCCTTGAAAATATAATTGGCTGAATCCTATAAATGCTGGATTAAGATCGTGTGGGGGGTCGAATCGAGATCGCAATCTTTTAACGATTAATTGTGCAGCTCTAGTAGACCCTGGAACAACATTTTAATCCAAAAATATAGTCTTGACCATATCTCTACACCTAAACCTAAACTTACCCACGAGTAACGACTAAAATCAGAGGAAATGATAGACAATTGACACTGAGGTACAAGCACCAAACACTGATTGTAAGCCTAAACTACACGAAAACTGTAAACTGTTTCTGATTGACTAATCACAATGGTGTTCCAGGGTCAAAGAAGATGTTGACCCTGTGAAATGTTGCACTTGGTAAAATCGGTTAGCATTGGTGTTTCACTGCATGTTTCTACTCACCCAGGGTCAGAGGTCCCTATTGCATTACTGAGATTAGGAGGCTGACAAACAGAATCATTACTCTTCACAGACACACAGCTGGATACTACAGATGCTTCACTTTGTCTCGATCTAGTGATACAATTAGCAAAGATCATTCAGGGACTGTATGCTAAAGAAAATGATCTGTACATTTATTACACTTCAGTTAGTTCTGAGAACATACCTGGTGTTAGACATCATTTTTCCATTCCCAAGATTAGGAGGCTGATAAATAGAGTCGTTACTCTTCATAGACAAACAGATGGATAATTTTGATAGTATCAGTAGTAAAACCGAAATAATTGGGCACTATCTGAAAAAAAGAAACACATTTAGTATGTTGTTGTCTTTCACTTGAATTAATTGAATTACTATGGAATTACATTTCTATGGAAAGAGCCTGGCTGTTGTGTTTACAAGAATTTTACCTTGTGTTAGAGGTCACTGCTCTGTTACTGATGTTAAGGTGTTCATGCATTGATTTCATACTCTTCATAGACACAGCTGGGCCCAGGAAATTGTGCTTTCTAAAACACCCTCCTCTCTCACCTTACAGAAACTGATGTCAAAGATTGAGGGAGAAAACAGGAGAGAATCAGTGGCAGTTTTAGGCACGGGTGAACGGGGCAGTCGCCCGGGGCAGCATTTTGTCATGTCATGTGATGGGCGGCAAAGACGTGGTAAACCATTCTGGCCAGGGAGCATTTCTGCACCGTGAGAGCAAATATCTATGCGCATGAATAAATACACTCTCGTGAGAATGCCGCATAGCAGGGCTTGAGTGCCACCCTTAAGCTGTTCAACTCCTGTGCACTCATCAAGTACTCTATTAAGATTCTAAAGGCGGGGAATCAATTGACAGATCACTTTTGTGATTTGTCGTTTTCAACACACACAGCTTATCATGGCTTTAGCAACAGTATGTTTGTGTGTGGGTGGTTTTCTTTCTTTATTTAATCCTCTATAAACTATATAAACTATAAAATATAGAAATCAGGTATAAAACATAAAACATAATGAATAGTCTAGTCATTTCAATAATTCAGAATCATGGGGGGGGCGCCAAGAGGGGGTCTCGCCCAGGGCGTAATTCCATGTAGAACCGCCACTGCAGACAATAGTTTAGATCACATTTACTATATTAACATGTTATCAGTATAGTTTTGGTTCTTTAAGTTTCATTTACACATTTTATGTTCTATATCTCTGTCCTTAGTTACTGATTTTTGAAGGAATATTCATACTTTTTTTTTATCCTTCATTGTCCAGTGTATTTTCTGTATAGTTCAGTTGTGCGTCTGTTCTTGTCATTGTATGAGTTTGTTGGTGTAGTTCATTAACTCTTGTTCTTCTGTTCTTCTTTGATGTTGCTCAATAATATAACACTGCATTGCCTACACCAACTTGTGACAACTGTATAAATATTTCAGGCAATGTTACAAAAAAAATAAAGTAGCAAACCTCCCAATCTTTCTCAAGAAACCAACACAGAAGAGACTAAAACTGCAACTCATCAGCTGCATTCATAGGTTTCAGCACAAGTTATGCCAATATCGAGGAGATGCATGAAAACTGTGTTGAGAAGATGATCCCACATCACGCTTTGCGCATCCCTCCTCCACCTCTTCTCCGCCTTCTACTCTATTTCACGTATTCCAGGGGGGTAGATGTTGAATGCACATCACGCTAGTAAAGACAGTTCTTCGATTAATGCTAAATCTCAATCGGATTCAAAATCAGAAATTAATCGCTTTCAAAAGTGAAATTTGCGAAAATTGCAAAATTGCGTAGCTCGTCAGTGATCTACGGCTCTGTGTATCAACATCATGAAAACAGCTGATTGAGATTTAGTGCTAATCAAAGAACCGGCTTTACTAACTTGATGCGCATGCATTAATCAACAATTAAATCGCTAAAACTATCGTAGACTCAAGATGCCTTTAGATCCTTCTAAGGATCTAAGAATCAGAGATGATCACAGAAGACTAGTGTCAGCTTGCAGCTTGGTTATACCATTCCCATACAACTGCTAGAGCATGTAGTTTGATGTTCCCTCAAAAGGTTACATGTCAAGTTACGTACATAACCATGGTCTCCCGACAAGGGAATGACGCACTATGTCTTCTAGAAGTCTTGCCATGCTCTGGGCGCAGTTTTCAGATGAAGCCAATATCATGGGCTTTCAGCTACCTTTTATACTGCAGTTGCGCCAGTAATAGAGGCTGAATGACTTTAGATTTTTTGAAGTCAACTTTTACATGATTCAAGTTAATTCAACATCGACTAGCCTGTTGTTT
>JAUCMT010000047.1:19841513-19865368 GCA_032357475.1 Enteromius thamalakanensis | reverse complement strand
AATATAGACATATTTACAATTAGAAATACAGTATTACAGTTAGCAATTACAAGTTGAGCTGTATTGTCAATAAATGTAAAAAAAAAAAAAAAAAAAATATATATATATATATATATATATATATATAACTACTGTCAAACGATTAATCACAATTAACTGCATCCAAAATAAAAGTGTGTGCATACCATATTTAAATATTATTTATATTGATATTAAAACAAATTAGTAAGACTGTGGTTTTCTGAAGTGATTAGCAGAATTTGGTCAAGCATTGCAAAATGGAAATTCATTGGTGTAACTTTGCATAGTTATATTTAAGTGTCCTCTTGTCCACCTTTTCCTCAGGTGATGGGTTTGTTGAACC
This sequence comes from Enteromius thamalakanensis, assembly GCA_032357475.1. Classification (NCBI taxonomy): domain Eukaryota; kingdom Metazoa; phylum Chordata; class Actinopteri; order Cypriniformes; family Cyprinidae; genus Enteromius; species Enteromius thamalakanensis. Next base: position 19,865,004 of record JAUCMT010000047.1, on the reverse strand, counting down.
CAGGAGGAGTGCCTCACCAGCCACAGGGTGATTTTGCCCTCTCTCCGTTGACGGGCGGTTTGGAGCCCAGCACAGGCATGGCTCCCAGCTGCCACTCCTCTCAGAGACTGGAGGCTCTGCCAGGCCTGCCCAGCATGCCAACTCTGCCCAGCTCCCAGTCTTACTGCCCCTCCAGCTACACTTCACCCGGCTACAGCGTGGACCACGTGGCGTCTTACCAGTACAGCCAATACGGGCAGAGCAAGGTGAATACCAACACCGAGAGAAAGCCACATGCTTATGGTTTAAAAACATTTCAGTTTGTTGTGGAAATGTAAAAAGTCCAGTTTTGCATTTAATGCATAGCAGTGTTTTTTTCATAGATACTATTACAGTTTGTTTTTAAAAAATATTTTCTGTAGTCATGTTAAGGTTAGTTAATGTTTTAGTAAATTAGTTTTTAAAAATATGACTTTATTGTTTTTATTCATTTTTATTTCAGGTTTGTTGCTTTCCAAACTAACTGAAATAAAATGTAATATATAATCATAATAATACGTAAAAAGTTCTGTTTTGCATTGATGTGTAGCTGGGTAGTTCTACACAAGTTTAAGTTATAGTTTTAGCCTTCCTTTTTTTGTGTTTTTGTCATTTTAATTTCTTTTAAATATATCTATATCATCTTTATTATATTGGTATTATTAAAAAATATATATTTTAGCACATCAAGTGAAAATATATATATGAATGGATGAATAATTCACAATTAGATCAATAACATTCTTTAAGAAAATAGATCTGACATGAATTCCCATTTAATGTTGGCTTTACTAAAGAGAAACTTATTCTAGTAAATATGTTTTGTTGAAACGTTTTAAACAACAGTTTTACTAGTAGCCACATTCATACCTTTTTCATTTAATTATATTTTTACACTTTTTGACACTTTTATCGATGCATGTCATATGATTTTGATGAGCTGCTTTACCACAGCTCGACATTTTAGAAGAACCGTTCAAACCACTACAGTTCAGCCAGGAAACTTTTTTTTAAATGCAGTGATTCTGTAGAGAAACACGATCATCTAAACGTCAACTGAGATTATTTTCAGTAAAGTATTGGTCTTTTAATCTGAGGGTAATCATGGGTTTACATTAGTTAGTTGTAATCCGCCGGGCCGCCACACAGGTAAACGCTGCCCTGGTTTACGATGCTTAACCTGTGACCTTTCACGACCCTGTGAGATGAGCTATATCTCATCAGCTCCAGGCATCCGTCAGCCAGCCATGTAATGAGCTCTTGGTAACAAAGATATCGTTCATGATCCACTCAAACACGCGGTGAAACGAGAGGAGAACATGTTAGACAGAAGCGGAGGGGAGACATGTCGAGTGCCCAATCCTGGACTGCATCTTGATATCATTAATTTGCTGGGGTCCGCACCCCGTAAGCACAGAGCTGGGGGTCCGTGGAGGAGTTAGCGGGGGTCTCGTGTAGGAGTAGAATGGCCCGTGGCAGGCAGATATTAGAACCATGTGTTTCAGACGGGTCAGATCTGTAGTTGCTGTTGATCATTGACTCTGATCCATACAGAACTGAATATAGGACAGCTCTCTTTTCATTTCTCCCTCTTTCTCAATCTCTCTTACTTTCTCTCTCTGTCTGTCTTTATAGAGGAATTGGCATGGACCGCCTCGCTTAATCATGCACTGTGTTCTGTTGGATCTTACGCTTTTGCATATTACGATTTCTTGGCATAGGCTACGTCAGTTTAGTCATATTTTGATACCAGTGGTTCTTAGCCGTAGTGCCGGAGCCCACTAGGAGGCATCAGAAGTCTTCTAAGACCTTCATATGATGCATTTAGTGTAATACATTTATATGAAGAGTTTATTTGCAAAAACAGTTTTTTAACATGTTCAAAAATCAGTTAGCAGTATCTTTACATTTTTTTTTTTTAAATCTTATCAAATTACCCAACTGCAGGGTCCAACTACTCTTCATATAGTTCGGCAACATGCAAAACAACAACAAAAAAAAACAACAAAAAATATATATATTTTTTTATTGATTACTAAATGTTTTACTTTTATTTTATTTTAATTAGTTTTAATTCTTTTTTTATTTGTGTGAGCTATTTACTCGTTTTAAATTTGTCCACAGTAACAAAGTAATCTAAAATAGTGTAGAACATAGTCTGAAATGAACATTATCAATTTATGTGCAATTATATACAGTGACATGTGCATTTTATTTATTATTAAACACATTCACTTCATTTAGTTTAAGATTTTAAGTTTTTTTTTTAAACATTTTATTATCATTGATATACTGTTCTAGGTTTTAATATTTAGAATTTATCATAATTTTTGATAGTTTCTGTTTCCCTTTGAATTTTAGTTAAGTTCTTTTTAGAATTATGTGTATTTTTATTATGTATATATTGTATATTATTATCTATTTTTTAGATCTGTGTCTGTATGTTGTTGTTGTTGTTGTTTTATTACTTCAAATTAAACTAAACATGTTAACCTAAACGAATGGTTGTCTTGGCACCTAACTGAAATAAAATAAGTTTTACTTTATTTCTGGATATATCTAATTTAAGTAATGAAGTTTTCATAATACGATAATGTCCCTGACATTAACACCTCTCTCTCTCTTTCAGGTGCCTTTCATTATCTGAAACCCAGCATTGACTGAATGAAGACAGACAGGAAGGAGATGAAGAGATCTATGGATGGTCTGACCGTAAACTCTTGCACTTGAGCTCTCCTTCACCTCTTGAATGTTTGACCAAAATGACCATCCATCCTCAAACTCCCGCTCGAGGAGCACTGTGGAGAGGCCAGCGGTGCCGGCGATCCTCTCTGACACCTGTGGGTCCAAAGTGCAACTGAGTTGTTTTTAGGAGGGGGGTATTGCGGGTGGGCTTGGGTTGAGTTAAGAACCAGGACTGAGAACGGGTTAGTTTGGAGCAAACAGCCTCTCCGTATTTCCATCTCATTCTAGAGCAGGCAACGGCATCACTCGTTCTGACAACACTTGCCACCTCCTTCCTGAAGACCGACAAGCCATGGGACACGAGGAGGACAAAGGGAAGGGACATAAAAGGACAAATAAACAACTCAAAGACTGAGACTGTGCTTATATACAGCATGGAATGGCAGGGAAGAGTGTGGCGCCATACTCTGATATCAGCTGTCCACTGACGGACGCACTTTAGTGGCTGGTTTGTGACAACTCGACGGAGACTCTTTGGTTGAGACACATTTTCTTCGACTATATTTAGGAAATAAGGGCTCTGAAAAAACAGGTGTGACAACTTTCCTTATTCCTCACTCATAAATAAATGACTGAATACACAAGAACATGCTCACTTTTGGCACTCGCTCTCAGGTTCTCTTTATAGAGAGAACGAGGGTGACCGAAACGGAATGCACTCAAGTGTCCGATGGCATTTCATCGGCCCTCTGTAGTGCAGATAATATATAACACAGACCCCAGTCATCTGAGCACACACAAAATAGCTTATTATGATGTTCAGAATGGACTACTATTGTATTGATTATTGCTTACTGTATACTGGAGTATATACTAAAATAATGCAATGAAAAGTAGTATGCAACCTTGCATATTCGGTTGAATTTTTAATCGAAATTAGTTTAAAATGTGTTTGATTGGCTAATGTTGTGTCAGGAAAACTAAAATAAGATATGTAATTTAGTGGTTACAGTGGAATAGGAAAGTCAGATCAATTGTGGGATATAATATCGTGTAGAATCTCATCTAGTTAGTGTCGCATGCAGGAAAATGTGTATACTGAGCATTGGAAGTATGGTAGTATGCTATTCTGAACATTTAGAGAGACCCCCGCCACAAATCGAACCCAAGGAAAGTGCAATACACACTCAATACCTCATAAACACTCATCTGTTCTTACTCGCTCACGAAAGTCATCTGTTCTTAAACTCTGATTGTTTTTCCTATAAAGAAAAGATTCCAGATGATGCAGCGTTTTATAATGTGGACGGATGTCACCTTTATTTTTACTCTGCATTTAGGAGTTCTGCAGATGATGTTCTTTGTCTCTGAAGTTCTTGTCTTATTTTTTACATTGTTTTTATACTTTCATGTTTTTTTTGTTCTCGACTGCATATAATTGTTGATGGATAATGTGTAAAATGCAGCACTATTTACTATTTATATGAAAAAATAAATAAATTGCATTCAAGCTTACTGTTTTGAAATTATTGATTTTTTACCTTTAAAAAACTATGTATTTTTATAATTCCAATCGTTTTTTTTGTTGTTGCTTTGTTTTGTTTCCTCTTTCCTCTTTTTTTAACAAGCCTTCTGCATTTGCTTGTGGCAATAAACAACAAATTGCTTTATTTTCCTGGATAATGATCAACATTTTAAAAATCATTCTGCACCTGTATAAAATAATAAACCATTTATGAAATGCTGTTTTTGAAAAATCAGCATGACCGTTCACAATAACTATCAGATTTATTCAGCCTTCAGCTTCACAGAGCACTTTTATTCATTTAGAAATATATTTAGTTTCATAAAAAACACTCTTTCATGACAAAGTCCTTCTCTCCAGGGAGCTCTTAACAGGGTTAATGACTAAAGCAGAGCGCTGTAAACCATCCAAACACAACAGAACAAAGTCCTTTTTCTTTCTTTCTTGTCTCTTAGAAATGCATCAGGTGTTTTTGATATAGGTTTATATTTAGTATAGTAATATAAAGTTTAAAAAGCTCCAATGTGTTTCTTAACATGTAAAAAAACAGATTAGAAATGTGTTCTTTTATAAAACACAAATATTTTCTTTTCTTAACAAATAATGTAATGTTTTCGGATGCAATTTAAAAACACTCACGAAAGGTGTTTTAATATTTCCTTTTTATTTCTATTTTTCCCATATATTTATTTCAATGTAATCGTTTTAGTTTTATTGGCTTTCTCAAATCAATTAAAATCTTGCCAAGTACCCCCCGGAGCCTGCTTAAAGATCCCGTGGGGTCAGGAATCGCTGATTTAAACCGTCTTCTGATAGTTAAATGTAATGTAGCACACCTTTATATCTTTACATTTGTTTTTCACATCCACCAAATCTGGATGCCTATAGAAGCTTCGCTCTCTTTTGCTCGCTTTTCCAGCATGGAGCCTGGTGTCAGACACAATAACATATACTGGAGACAACTTAACCTCTGACCCCTTGCACTCTTTGAAATCAGTAGACAATCACAGCATAGCTGACAGGGCAAGAGTTACTCCCCACTCTCCCATGTCATTCTGAGACAGACGGCTGAAAGAGGAGAAAAAAAACAGGGAGAAAAACATGAAAGAAATGAGACTGTTTCTCGCAGTAACAAATGACACGGAATTTGGTTAGTTGAACCTCAGCTCATACGCAAACATGCAGGACAGAAAGAAAGAGCGAATCATTGAAGAGTTCAGCTTCTTAAAGATGTTTTACCAGTGTGTTTAACAGCTCAGTCCAGAGCTAGTCATCAATCATCTACAGAAGTTGGTCTGAACTGGTGGATCGTGGCACAAAAATGTGTTATAGATCTGTTTTTATGGGTCAAAGAAAACAGGTAAAGCAGCCTGATATTCTCATGCTAAAATACTAGAATGAAAAATATCCCAGATTGCATTTAATATGAGCTCACTTAAACAGCCTGACCACCTTTGCTGCAAATTAGTTCGTGGTAATAATAACAAATATGTAATTTGATGCAGTTACATTTATAAGGCATTTAAATATAATTTTACTGAGGCCTCAATGAAAAGACACTTGAATGCCTTTGCTTTGGGTAAAGCTCTTTTTGGGGAAGAACATACAATACAGTGCAATACAATAATGAGAGATGTAGAGATGAACTATAAAAAGAACTTCTCAATGGATTTTAGGCTTACATTTTAAGATGCTTTTTCTAAAAAAAAAAAAAACTGTATATGCATAACCAATTAAAGCCTTAGAAATATCAAATCACATGTGACGCTATATATTAAATATGATAGACAGTAAAAAAGGAAAAACGCAAAACTCTTCTGAAGCCAGCTGCCTTAAAACATCTAGGTTTTCTCAACTTTTGATTTTTTACAGTGAAGGCTGTAATGGATGTTACTGTATTCCACTTTATTTCTGATGTGAAATCTGGGTGCTGAAGCACAACTGACCTCTGATCTATTGTTGCCAACTTAATAAAAAAAAGAAAAGAAAAGCATTTTACAAATAGCTTTTATGGTTTACAGATTTTTACAAATAATACAAAAATAACAATTTATTATATTTAAAAAATAAAATAAAATAAAATGATACTATTTATTTTTGCTATTGTTTACATTTTTATCTCAAGCTATTTACTTTACATTCAAGGTGTATTTTATTTAAAGATTTCCTTGGAGTCAAACCCATGACCTCATTGCTCTCCTATTGGATCAACAGCAATGCTACTTTACAAGTGAGACACTACTTTGTTCGAAACCTTTTTACTGTTGCATTATTATATTTATGCAAAGCAGTGTTTTTTATTGAATGGGTTAATATGGATTGTGTATGTTGAGCAGCAGTGTTGTGCAGAGCTTTATCACTACAGAAATGATAAAGAGTGTTTATCATGGCCGTAAGAGAACAACTGCATGTTAGACAGCATTCCTTTCCAAAAGCGTCTTTGCTATCACCCCTCTCTCTCTCTCTGTCTCTTTCTTTGGTCAGGCTACATGTCGTTCACAAAACAGACAGAACCCCTCTTAATCACCAGAGCAAGTCCAACTCACCACTGCAGTGGATGAACCTCTGCAAAATCCTCTTGAAGTCTTTCTGACATTAAGGAGCAAAACAAGCTGCATTTGATAACTGGGAGGCTGTGTCCAGGACTGAAGCTTCAACGTTTGAACGTTACAGTTAAATTGAGTGACAACAGAAATCTGAAAACTTCTTACTGAAGAAAAGAACTTTAACCAGACATTGACATTCTGGAATCAGTACAACTTCTGAAGGGCACAGATAATCTATCCCATACTGCTCCGGCAGCTCCATATCTGCCCTTTACATCAATATCAGCAAATACTCCAGAAAATATCAATGATGGACAAAAAGGGTACGCTCTGAACACTTGTTTTCGTCACAGCTCAAGGTGAAGGAATCATCTTTTTGGCCTTGTTAAGAACTGCAAACAGATGAAATTTGGTGAAGTTCCAGCAACTGTTTCCTCTTGAAATCGGACCTTATTATTAGTATCAACATGCCCCTAGGTGGCGCTACAACCAACCAAACACTGCTTCTCGCCCTGCTGGCCAGGTGCCGTCAGGCCATTCTGAAGGAAATCGAGACGAACGATCAGGATTCCCGAGAAAACGTGAGCACAACAGCCTCGACCTCCATGGCTCTCGCCACAACAAGCAGGCGATCCTACGACAACGCCTACTTCTACATCCTGTTTGTGATGTTCTTCTACTCCTTCCTGGCTCTGGCTCTGTTCAGAGGTTTTGTTCAGTATGATGAAGGCAAGAAGGATCCGTATAAAGAGTTTATCACCCCCACTGACTCCTCAAAGCAAAAATCCAATACAGGCCCAGTCACTGATAAAATCGACTTTGAGGAAGAAAACAGCATCTGAGACAGGAAACATGTACACTCAACAACACCAAAGATGTCTCATGCGTCATTAAACGAGATTCTGCACAAAACACCCTTAACCAAAGATTCTAACATAGGTGATTATATATAATACACTGCTTCTGCAAGGTTTGAGGTGGGTAGATTTTTAACAGAAAGAACATTACATTGAATTCAGTAATTTTTTTCACCAATGATGCATTAAATTAAATCAAAAGTGACAATAACAACATTCTGTTGCAAATTCTGCAACTCAAAAGAGAAGAGAAGAACTCACGGGCTATTAAATTGATTTCTGAAGGATAATGTGACACAGAAGACTGGAGTAATGGGAGAATTCACCTTATATATATATATATATATATAGTACAATAGAAAATACTTTCATTTCATTTTAATATTCTTATATCATGAAAGACGTTATTAAAAATGTAAACATGTATAGTCTTCGCCATGATTGATAAAAATAAAAACAGTTAATTTCTAAATGTCTTTTGGTTTATTTGGTAACAAACATTAGACAGTGTAAAAGGTGCTTTAAATGTATTTGAATGCATAATAAAACGTCTCGATTAATTATTATTTATTTATTTATTTAATTTGCGTTGTGTTGGCTTCCATTTTAATAGCAAGACCAGCAGTTTTTCTCTCAATGACCCCTGCGCGCAAAGTTACCAGCAATTGCAAGGTGAATTTACAAATTAACAAACGCAGCCCTGTAATTACATTTGTTTTGACAAAATCAGTATTAGGAAGTAAGGTTATACGATGTGTGCTCGAAGGTTTTTTGATGTGGAGAGGTTAGATTTAATCAAGCAGAAGGCAGAAGGCAGGGACGCGGTGCAGGGGACGGCCGTGGACGGGATTTGATCCGTGCAGAAAGCGGCGAAAAATGCAGCGGAGAGCGCTCGTCTAATTTGAACCTCCCGCTGACCCCGTGTGATCTTACATCTTCGACCCAGAGCGGCGAGGACGCATGGAACCTTAGACTTTATCGGTTCTGTGAATTAACGTCAATTGCATCTAGCAAGGATGGCGGGGGATGCCTTTAATGAGAACATACGCTTTTCATTTTGACGACAGTCTGCCGGCCAGATCATGAAAGCCAGATTGAGAGGGAACGAGAGAGAGAGAAAGAGAAAGAGAGCGCGGTGTAATCTTCGGTAACGCACCAACAACTTCCTATTTGCACCCCTCCCTACATGAAGGTTAAAGTTTCCTCGAGCTTCAGAGGCAAATCAAGGGCTCTTTGGATGATGGTGGCCTGGAGAAGTGAAGGAACCTGAGTGACAAAACTAGTGCACCTGGAACGGGTGCATACCAAACACAGAATTGTGTGTGTGTGAGAGAGAGAGAGCCAGGGAAGAATCACCTAATCCTGGGCCCTATGCACAAGCTGTGGCTTATAAACTCGAGGTTCACATACACATCATTTAATACATCAATCAACTAATGCATGTACCCAAAATATTAGCATTTACATTAGTTAACAACATTTATCTTAAAATTATTTAAAGGAAAATAAAATTTCACTTCTCAGGGGCCCTCCCCCCACTTTTCACCCAACTAAGACGCCCCTGGAGAGAGCCCCTGGGGTTTGATGTTATGTAAAAAAAAATAATAAGCACTGTTATGTAATACTCTGAAATAATAATCACTGTTATGATCAATAATGTGTATTAGAGCATGTGTAATACATTCTAAAAGAGATACTGTTATGCAAGATTAAAGCTGCCAGAGCGCTCTTAGTGTTGCGGAGGAATATTGAACTCTATTTATTGTTGGATATCACTGAAACACATTCGAGTACAAATGGGTTGTATATCCGCAGTGGCTTGTTTTGCAGGGGTTGAAAACTTTTGAGGCCTCAAGGCACTCGCTGATTTTGCCTAGTTTGTAATCTGTTGTATTTGTATAGATCAACACACTCAGCAAAGTGATTCTGGACTGCCTCGTACTTGCAATCAATTACTTTTAAAAACTTCTGATTCGCTTCAAAAATAACCTTAAACTGGCTTATTATCTATTTGGATTGTGTTGTCACCGTATAGAATCGCAGCACAACACACAACACACTGTCTAAAGGAAGTTACTAAATGAAAAATAATAAGGAAATGAATTATGTAAAATTCTACACAGTCGACTGATAGATTAAAACCCTGCTGGAAAAAGTGGAAATGGTTTGGTCTGTTTTCTGATTTGAGAGAGGGTTTGGAATTTTTGGGATAGTTTAACTGCCTTTTTTCCCTGCAGAGAAATACTATATTACTATGTAATCACTGTAAGGAGCAGCTTTGTAAAATGGCTGCAACAGCAATAATATGTACACGTCACAGTAGATTTACTAATATTTTTACATTAAAGACTTTGTTTTAAAGAAGTTTTACAATTTTCTAAAATATTTTAAACATATTAATACAAATTAAAATACGATTATTTTTATAGAATTGCAAAAAAAAAAAGTTTTACAAAAAACTATTTAATCTATACAGGCAAACACATCCAAAAACTTCATTTCGTTAAGATATCAGTGGCTAGAAATTTGACCAAAATTCTGAAATTGTTTCTCCGAGGGCAGCTGTGTATCCTGGGTCAAGAGAGGAGCATCCTGACCCGAGGAAGAGCCTGACCTGTCTTAATTTAATCTATCCGCCCGCTGTTCTTTGAAGACATGTTGAAGCCCGAGGGCAAAGCTTAGCTGACCATTTCACTTCTTTGACCTGATCATGCCTCCACAACTTCAGAGAAGAGGCCAAGACAAGCTAACAAAACAAGAAATGTTTTCACTCGAGAAAAGAAAGAGACAATTGTTGACTGAAAGCCATAAATTATTACCTATTTATTATTTTACAAATTTTGATCATTTTATTTAACATGGAAAAGATTGTAAAGTGACAATTGACATTTTTAGAGTTTGTGTTATTTTGTACTCTATATAACATAATACTTTATTCAACATTTATCAAAATGTAAACTAATGATAAAACTGCATGAAACAAAAGGAAACAAAATTTTCAGCCATTGCTTACAACAGTAAATATTTATTAAGGGAATACATATATCCCCTTTCATCATTTGATATGGTAAGACTTTATTTTACGGTTACACCTATTAGTTGCTCACTAGAATGCATATTACTAGAATATTAGCCATTTAATAGTGATAATTAAGCACATATTAATCTACACAACCTCATTTTAGATCCCTATTACTTAACTACCTTACTTACTATTAATAAACAGCAAATGAAGGGTTAGGGTTGATTAATTTTTTTGAGGGAAAAGTTGCAGTTTAATAAGCGTTACCTATTCTAAAGTGTTGCTATATATTTCACTGTAGTTTTTTGAGCTACATCGGCTTTAAGCTGGTTTACATCTTATCCCAGAATACTCTGTTAATAATGTTTGTTGAAGCAGTAGCCAAACCACACACTACAACTGAAACATGCATTTAGTGCCTCCTTTGTGCAAGTGTCTTGTGTAATTATAAAAAAACCCTTGTTTTTATCAACACCTCTTCAAAGCAAAATAATCATATATGGTGTGACAGTAGCTTTCTTTAGTTTTAAATATCAACTTTTTAGTTTGAAAAGTTTTTATTATATGCTAATGATATTCATTGTGTTGAATTACAGCAAAGATATACCGAAACTTTACAACACAATTGCACATAGGCCTAGCACTAAAATGTTTGAGTAAGGGGATGCCCATCAGGAGGTTCTTTTAGATGGTTTGGTCGTTTAGTGCCATCTAGCGACACGCGCGGAGCATTTATCAAACACGTGGACGTAGACCAGATTTTTCCACTGAGGTGGAGTATGAACTTCAACCAGAAAAGAATCCAAGTTAATACTCACAATATCTCAATCAAATGCAATATACTGTTGTTTTTAGTGACTAAATGAAAAAGAATCACATCCTGCACTGCCTACGCATTGTCTCTTCATTGTGAAAGACTATAATCATGCTGGTATTTTCTGAAAATTACAGACAATAAAATTTGAAATAATTAGTCAAGTCAAGTCACTTTTATTTATATAGCGCTTTTAACAATACAGATTGTAGTAGCAAAGCACTGAAAATTATCAAATAGAACAACAGAGTAGGCCTAATGGTAATGTATAATGACGAGAATTAAACTTTATTTATCAAATGCAGAGACGGTCTCTGTAGTCAAGACGACGGTAATCACTGGAAATCAATTAGTGCTTTCAAATGATTTATCGCATCAAAAATAAATGTTTTTTGTTTACATAATGTGTGTATATGGTGTATATTTATTATGTATATACAATACATAATATATAATATGTTTGTAATACAAAAACATGTATGAAAAATGTTTATGTTTATATTTATGTTTATTGTTTATTATAAGAATATGCAAATGTATAAAAACATAAATATTTTCAAAATATATACTGTATGTGTCTATATGTGTACACAGTACACGTGCATATATGATGTAAACAATTTTTTTAAATTTATTTTTGGGTGCGATTAATCCCTATTAATCGTTTGACAGAATAAAAATTCTATTTATTTAAGGGAAATTCTGCATCCTATAGCTATAATCTAATTTCTTTAAACAATATCCATATGAACAACCTACATAAACAATATCCACACTGTAAAAACAGATTTGTCTATAATTCCTAAATAAATAAGGTTATTGGAACCTTTTTCACCATTTCAATCATTCTACTTCAGAATTTAAACCTTACTTCAGTAAGTTGTTCGCTGTTTCATGAATTATAATTTATATTTGTATCTGGGGCTTTCTGTTTGTAAAATGACAGATGTGACACAATGCAGCTACATTCCTCTGTCTAGACGTGCAGCTCAGGGTATCAGGGTGTTGTTGTCCCATGTTTCTTTGGATGTGGTAATGTGTCATATGACATTGGACGCACACCTGGATAGATTTACACCTTAATTGTTTCCAGGAGCTTCAACCATTTCTAAGAATAAAACAATATTTGCATTGTTTGATTGACACTTTTTTATTTTATTTTAATAGACATAAAATAATGTACCAAATCCCATTCTGAAAGATTTTTCTGAAACCTCATTCTAGTCAGTTTGCATTAGGAACAATAAGAAAAGCCAGGCATAAGTGCTTAACATTTTCATTTTAACCCAAAATGTGAAGCTTATATCGTTTTATGGGTGATATTTTAAAGAGAAAAGTGAAAAACACACCCACTGGCAAAGTATGTATTTTTAATTTCCCATTACTACCTCTTGTTTTGAAAGTGTATCATGTTACATTTGATCTTGTCATTCAGGTTTATATGTTTACAGTGAAGAATTTGACATTTAGCAGTTAACAGTACTTCCTGTTTGTCTGAAGCATGTTTAATCTCCCAAATATGACTAGAGTGGAAAACTTTGTTTCACTGTTCACTGCTATTTAAATAATTTGAATAATAATTACAACATTACAGCATTCATAAAGTTTTCTTAAAAAATGTATAGATATTATAATATATTCTTATTTGTAAATCGTTCTATATTTATTGCAGTTCTGAGTTTAAATTAAACTTGACGTCAAAGACGATCGTCTCTGGATTTCATCAGCGGTTTGGTCCTCTACTGACATCTAGTGACAACATTTACACACAGCGGAGTATTCAACAAACACGTGACGGAATGTCAGGTAATAATGATTAACTACTCAAAAACTCTCACAGATTTTGCTGCTGTAATCTGTATGACTGTATGTAATAGTCAGCGCTTTTTCTTGCGGATGTTTAGCAGTCGTAGTCTGCAGTCTTTACACTGCCGTGTCCTCATCAATCCCTCGAGGCGGGAAATGAACTAAATCCGGAAAAGCAAACAGAGATAACACTCAATATAAGTGTGCCAAACATTATCACATCTACAAATAAGCTCTCCCTTTTTCAGTTAGTTACTAAAATGTATAATGTAACAATTGCTACAGTTAAAGGGAATAGTTATGTCATCATTTATTCAACCTCAAGAAAGTTTGTAACCAGGTTGTTTTGGGTCACCATTGACTTCCATAGTATTTTTTTCTACTATTGACCTCAACTTAAGTCACTTTATTCTTAAAGCTTGAAATCCACAATGGGCACCAAAGTGCTGTATATGAAAAAAAACTAAAACAAATACATGTGGAAGTCAATGGTGACCCAGAACAGCCTTGTTACAATCTTTCTTCAAAATATCTTCTTTTGTGTTCGGCAAGAACAAAGAAATTTGTTCATGTAAATGATGACAGTATTTTAATTCTTAGGTGAACTATTCTTTTAACTGTAACTTACTTGTGTAAAGACAATAAATTGAACAAATCACAAGAATATTCTCGTTAGACCAAACCATTGTCAAATATAATTCAGATTTTTGAGTTTATGGTACTCAGCAGAAGATTGATTTTTTGAAAATAGATTTTGTTGCATTTTATCAAGCTGTACAGTTTGATCTACAGGAACAATTGTTGATTCTTACTGTAAGTGCATTAACAGAATCTAACCCACTTAGATTAGCGGATAACATGGTAAAAAAGGTAAATGAAAACATGGAATTAGTACAATAAATATAGAGATTTAAAGGGCAAATTTTGCATGATCTAATTTTGAGATCGAGATTGAGGTGCAAATTGCGTCATGTATTGCAATCAGTAATAATCTGTTGCTAGTTTTCAGAAGATATTTAGTCAGCACTGATTTAAGCAAACAGGTGCTGTAACAAAATTATTTGTAAAAGACACTTACATCCTCCATAGACTTAAGCACTGCCTCCTCATTGGCTCCTGAATTAACACGCATGTGGAAGATAGCGATTACATTGATGTTTTCTGAAAAATATTGAAAGTTACGCCATTCATTTATTGCAAAGAATTCTAGATGACTTTGTGTTACCATCTGCTGTATTTTGTCTATTCTATTCTATTGAAATTACAAGAATGAAAACTTGTGCAATATCTATTAAATCTATATATGCATAAATAATATTTGTATTTAAGCGTTTTCAGTAGCTGTGGTGTAAGGTACTCTGTTGGGGTGTTGATGAGGACGCAGAGGTTGGTGTTGAGGATGAAGAAGGTGGTGGCTCTGAGGATAAAGATTTGTTGAATGTAGTTGAGGTTGATGTTGAAGAAGATAAACGTGGTGAGGTTTGTAAAGATGAAGACGATAGTGTGGTTGATGAAGGTGATGTTGAGGATGGTGTAGAAAATGCTAAAGTTGGTGATGAAGTATATGAAATAAATAAATATATATATATAAACAGAAATTGATATTTATTTATATTTATAGTTTATTTTTATTCAGGGTTGTCACAAAAGAATAAACAGCTGCATTGTAGTTTGTGTATCATTAATTTATTTAGTTAATTAGTGAGCTATCAATTTGAGATATGCACTAAACTGAGACTCACTCCAGTGCCTTCATACTTATAATTATGAAATCTAGTTTCTGATTAATTTTGAGATACAAGTATCCTTAAATTTAATTGCAGTTGGTTGTACATTATGGCATGTTCTTGTTTAAAACAGTTATGTTTCATAGAGATTTTAGTTGTGTCTTTTTTAGACACGGTTGAGCTGATTATAATGATTATAAGTATTCTTACGCTGAATGCATGTCTGACTGTAGTCAGCACAGCAGTCCCTGATTGTGATGCAGTACTGATCACAATAACACCCACCACGTTTACAAAGGAAATTCTTTCCAGGACAGCAGAGTGCTGTGGGCACTGAACACTGTGCTGAAAGATACAAGTCATGAAAGCTCATTTAACAAAGATGTGTATTATATTTGTAAAATACAGATTTGATGGTCTATAGCTGCATCAGTGCAGTGTGTCAAGTCAGATGTTTGTGTTTTTCCTTTGTCTGACATTGCTTTGCATCTGGTAATGGTTGTACAGATTGGAACACACCTAGACAGATTTCAAAGGACAGTTTGATTGTATTTAGAAGGAATTTATTCATGTGTTTTTCTGAAGACATCAGAAAATTTGTATTTTTCAATTTCAGCAAATATCACCTGCAGAAACAGAGCTAATGTTTTTGTTGTTGTAAAAGTAGACCTTGCATTCTTCACGGTGTCTCCTTTTGTTTTCAGGAAAGAAACTGGTACAGGTTTGGAACAACATGAGAGTCTTTTAATTTCTTTAAGTCTTTTATTTGCTGTAGTTCCTCACAAATGTTAAAAAACTTCTCCTTTCTATTAATTGTTCTAAACATACTTCTCATACACAGAACCACATTTACAAAAATAACACAAAATGATAAAACAAAATCGGTTAAGCTTTTAATTTTTATTCTTTGCTGTAGTTTTTTTTTTTTTTTTTTTTACAAAACTAAAGCTTGCTGTTGGTCTTACCTGAAACCTGTTCTATGTTAGTTTGGACCAGGCACAATAAGAGAAGCCAGGAGTAAGCATCTGAGACCTTCATCTTAGTCCAGAAGAGTGTGTACTTGAGTGCAGATTGAGTGTTTTTTAAGTAGTGAAATCCACACCCAAACACCACCATCATTTCCTTGTACTACCCATGTTTTAAACAATTAGCTTTTTACAGGTATATTGGTATTCAGGTTCATCTATGGATAGTGGAACTTACTTCCTTTTTGTCTAAAGGAAAATAGTATACTAATCTTCCATATATAAAAATAAGAAAACAGGAAAAACAGCAGGAAAACTCTTCTTATACATATATATATATATATACACATTTTTTTTAATGGAATATATTTAAAATGTAATTTTTCACAATCAGCGTCCTCAATGAGCTTCCTCATTCTTGTAATCAAACACATTTTCTGCTATGACAGATGGCAACGGTATGTTCCGTGGAATGCTGGAAAATGATTTTGCTACAAAGAATGCACCCACAAAAGTGTTTTGTATATAATTCCAAATATTTTATATGAACAAAGCACAAGCAGATGAAAAGATAAAACTAAAATGATGATATAAAATTATTTATATTTTATTAAACTGAATTAAAACAAATGTGTTTTTGAAATGTAATTGCAAAATATTTGCAGGTCTCACCACATTCAAAAGGGCATAGAAAAACAACACAATTTGACCAAAAAAAGGCAAAGTAACTTAACAAAGACAATTAATATGGTTTACCAGCATTATTAACCTCATATTTCTGTGGGCTATACATTTTTTAAATGACTTGTATGAGGATACGTGTTGTAAAGTCTTATTATTTTTTGTTAGTGCTGTCAAACAATTAAGTATGGCTGATTGCATCTAGAATAAAAGTATTTGTTTGCATAGTAATGTGAGTATACTGTGTATTTATTATGTATATATAAAGTCACACTCATGCATGCAATAAATATACACAGTACACACAGATATATAATGAAAATAAAAACATTTATTTTGGATTAGATTTATAATGATTAATCATTGGACAGCACTATTTCTTTAAGCGTCTTGGATATTTTAAATCTTATTTTATCCAAGAAATGTTAGAATTCAGTGTTTGTAGAAAAAGCCTACATCTGTTCCAGTGATGTGCTATTTACACTTATTCTAGTGCCACCTAGTGAAAAAACACATACATTTAGTAACATGTTCAGGAAATGAGGTTTCTGTAAAATCCAGAATTTTTACAAAAATATATATTTACATAGAGCAGCTATTATGTGTCATGGACCATGAGATGTAGATTTTTTCATAGCTGTGCCGTGTAACACTCGTAGCCTGCAATCTTCAGCCTGCTGTCTCCTCATGACGGCTTCCATGTGAAGAACAAACTAAACACAGAGAAGAACAATATTACAATACTCTCTAATCTAAATGTGCTGTTGCCAGTGTTGTTAATTTACTAACACTAGTCAACAATCAATGTATGAGTTTAATATTTTAATACAGAACCTTAGGTTTTTTGTAAAATTCTGTAACATTTAGCAGCTGTTGAAAGTAATTTTAGGAATGACTTACATCCTGCATAGCCCTCAGTACTGCTTCCGTATTAGTCTTGGAGCGCACATACACACGCAGGCCTGCGGTCACTTTCTTTTTATTTTTAAAAGGTGTTGATGAAGAGTTTGGGGAGGGTGGCAAGAATGATGATGATTGTGGTAAAGGTGATGCTGAGGCTGATTGAGAGTTTGGGGATGATGACGGTGGTGATGACTTTGAGGATGACTCAAATAATGGTATGGTTGGAAAGGATAGTGAGGATGGTGATGTAGCCACTAAAGTCAATGAGATTGGTGGAGAAAAAGAGGATGATTGTGTTGCTGCTACTGGTAATGGTGGTGAGGTTATTGATGAAGACAGTGATGGTGAATATGGTAATGAAGATAGAGCTGGGGTCAGTGGTGACATTTCCATTGGTGTTGCTGAAAGCAAGGATGATGATGGTGAGGGTGCTGAAGTTGTTGAGGATGGTGTCTGCAATGATAGTGGGGTTGGTGTTGAAGATCGCTGAGATGTTGGGAAGTCTGGAAAGGCTGTTGATGTTGTTAGAGAAGATTATTGTAAATAATCTGAGGATAATTTATCATGAAGTTCATCAACTAATTCATAGCTTTATTTCTTTATGGATGCACAATGATTTTGTATATTTCAACCCTTATCTAATTCTTCCCATTTAGAACTATACTGTTGTTGGGAAGACAATCACTCAGTTTCAGTGTTTTTCTGACTCTTAATATAGGATATTATGTGATAGCAGACTGTTATTGATTAATTATAGTTCATAATTATAAATTAGTTCATAATTATTGAAATAATATATTCACCTGATAATGAGGTTGATGAGGATGAGATTGAATTTGATAATGGATATGATGAGGCTTCTGCTGATGACAGTGTTGGTGAAGATGATGACAACATTAGTAGTGATGAAGTAGATGAAATTATTGCTGGTGTTGATGGTGAAGATGTTGAGAACTGATGAGGTGAACTTGAAGATAAGTATGGTTGTGGTGGTGTTGATGATGATGAAAATAGTGGCAATGATGAATATGAAATTGAGGATTGTTTTGTTACAGATGGTGGTGTGGATGGTGTAAATGCTGGTATCGAAGATGTTGATGATGTTAATGTTGGTGGAGATGGTAATAAAGGCGGTGAGTTTACTGATGATGGTAAGGATGTGGAGGACAATATGGATGTTGTTGATATTGAAGGCTGTGCTTGTGAGGTTGATGATGATAGTGGGACTAATGAGGATGGTGAAGATGATGAGGACGGTTTTGTTGATTGTCTTAAAGATGTAGTTGATGATGATGCTAATCCTGGCGACAAAGTGAAAGATTCTGCAGAGGTTGTTGATAATGAGGGCTGTGCTGGACGGGTTGATGATGGCAATAATAGCGGTGCTGAAGATGATGGTGACTTTGATAACGATGATGGTGTAGATGATTGTGTTGAATATGTTGTTGTTAATGCTGATGTCCGTGTTGGTGATGATGATAATGGGGATGGTGATTGAGGCTGTGAGTTTGTTGGTGATAGTGGTATTAATGAAGATGGTGTAGATGATGATTGTGGGACTGATAAAGATGGTACAGGTGATGGTGTGGATGGTGTAAATGATGGTATCGAAGATGTTGATAATGTTAATGTTGGTGCAGAGGTTGTTGACAATGAGGGCTGTGCTGGACGGGTTGATAATGGAAATAATAGTGGTGCTGAAGATGATGGTGACTGTGATAATGATGCTGGCGTAGATGATTGTGTTGAATATGTTGTTGTTAATGCTGATGTCAGTGTTGGTGATGAAGATACTGGGGATGGTGATTGAGGCTGTGAGTTTGTTGATGATTGTGGTATTGATGAAGATGGTGTAGATGATGATTGTGGGAATGATAAAGATAAAACAGATGATGGTGTGGATGGTGTAAATGATGGTATCGAAGATGTTAATAATGTTAATGTTGGTGGAGAGGTTGTTGACAATGAGGGCTGGGCTGGACGGGTTGATAATGGAAATAATAGTGGTGCTGAAGATGATGGTGGTGATGATGCTGGCGTAGATGATTGTGTTGAATATGTTGTTGTTAATGCTGATGTCAGTGTTGCTGATGAAGATACTGGGAATGGAATTGATGGAGATAATGAAGATGATGGTGATGGTGGGACTGATGAGGATGGTGCAGATGGTGTAAATGATAGTATTGAATATGTTGATGATGTTAATGTTGATTGGGGTGGTAATGCAGACTGTGATTTTACTGATGATGGTAAGGATGTGGAAGATAATATAGATGTTGTTGATATTGAAGTCTGTGTTTGTGAGGTTAATGATGATGATACTAGTGAGACTGATGAAGATGGTGTGGATGATGAGGATCTTTTTGTCAAATCTGTTAGAGATGTAATCGATGATGATGTTAATTCTGGCTTTGAAGACTGTAAGTTAGCTGATGATGATATGGTCAAAGAAGATTCTGCAAAAGTTGTTGATAATGAGGGCTGTGCTGGAAGGGTTGTTGATGATGGCAATGATAGTGGTGCTGTAGATGATTGTGTTAAATATGTTGTTAATGTTAATGTTGGTGAAGAAGACAGTGGGGATGGTGATTGAGGATGTGAGTTTGTTGACAGTAGTATTAATGAAGATGGTGCAGATGATGGTGTGGATGGTGTAAATGATCGTATTGAATATGTTGTGGATGATGTTAATGTTGGTTGGGATGGTGATGAGGATTGTGAGTTTACTGATGATGGTAAAGATGTGGAGGATAATACATATATTGTTGATACTGAGGGCTGTGCTTGTGAGTTTGATGAAAATGATAGTGATGGGAACGATGATGAAAGCTGTGAGTTTGCTGATGATGGTAATGGCAATAGTGGGGTTGATGAAGATGGTGCAGAGGATGGTAAAGATGGTGCAAATGATGATATTGGGACTGAGAAAGATGTTGCTGTGTACGGTGGAGATGATGAAGGTAGGGTAGAAGATGTTGTTAATAGTGGGACTGATGATGATGGTGATGAGGATTGCAAAGAAGATGGTGTAGATGATATTTTTGTTAATGTTGGTGATGGAGATAGTGGGGATTCTGATGAAGGCTGTGAGTTTGCTGATGATAGCAAGAATGTGGAAGAGGATGTAGAGGTTGTTGATAGTGAGAGCTGCATTGGTAAGGTTGACAATGATGATAATGGGACTGATGAAGATGGTGAAGGTGGTGGTGATAGCAATGAAGACACCGATGATGATAGTGATGGTAATGTTGGTGCTGAAGGCGGTGAAGATGATGACATTGATGTTATTGAAGATTTTGATGATGAAGATGGGAAAGTTAATGTTGATGGTGTTGGTGATAATGTTGAAAATGCTGATGATGACAGTATTGAGATTGATGGTGCTGACAATGAAGATGAAGTTAGATGTGTAGGTGATTGCTTTGAAGATGATGATAGTGGAACTGAGGAAGATGTCACAGATGATAGTGTTGAAGAAGAAGATGATAGTGCTGATACTAGTGGGACTGATGGTGATGGTGAAAATGATAGTAATGAAATTGTTGATGCTATTGTTGGTGATGATGGGTGTGAGTTTGCTGATGTGGTCGATAATGTGGAGGTGGCTGATAGTGAGGGCTGTGAAGATGAGGATTGTGTTGTTGATAGTACTGAACATGTTGTCAAGGATGTGGAAGATAATGTAGAGGTTGTTGATAATGTGGGCTGGGCTGGAGGGCTTGATGATGATGTTTGTGGAGCTGATGAAGATAGCGTAGATGATAATACTGAAGATGTTGGTGATGATGATGCTAATGTTGGTGATAAAGATGATGGGGATGTTATAGGCTGTAAGTTTGCTGATGTTGGCAAGGATGAGGAAGATAATGTAAAGGTTGCTGAAAGTAAGGGCTGTGCTGGTTGGGAAAATAGCGTTGGTGTTAGTACTGAAGATGATGGTAATCTTGGTAATGAAGATTGTGAAGATGATGAAAATATTGCAGATGTTTGTGTTGAAGATGATAATGCTGACAATAGGGGGACTGATGAAGATGGTAATGGTGAAAATGGTATAAATGGTTGAGAGTTTGTTGATAGTAAGGATGTGGATGTTGATGGTATGGATGTGGAAGATGACATAAAATTAGCTGATAGTGAGTTCTGTGCAGGTGAGGTTGATGATGATAGTCGAACTGATGAATATGTTGTTGATAGTTTTGAAGATGCTGGTGATGAAGATTGTGTAGATGCAGATGAAACTGTTAAAGATGTTGAAGTGGATGGTGAAGATGGAGTTGTTGATAATATTGAAGATGGTGATGATAAAGATGATGTAAATGTTGTTGATAATGAAGATGGGGGAGACAACAAAGATGATGTTGATGAAGCTGTTGAAGATGGTGATGAAGGCTGTGCATTAGTGGAAGATGATAAGGACGAGAAAGATGATGTAGAGTTTTCTGATAATGTGGGCAGAACAGAGGATAGTGATGGTTGGAGTGAATTTGGTGGTGGCAAGGATGAAGATAGTGATGTGTATGACATAGAGAATGGTGGTGAGGTTGCTATTGATGATGAGGATGATAAAGAAGGCTTTATACTTGGTGATGGTGAGGATGATAAAGGTTGCGCCAAGGTTGTTGATGAATATTGTGTCCTTAGTGATGATTGTGTGGCTGTTGATGTAGATGGTGAGGATGTAGTAGATGAGGAAGACTTTTCTGATAATGAGGGCTGTGTTGTTGGAGTTGATGATGATAGTGGGACTGAAAAAGATGGTGCTGAAAATGGTGGAGATGATGAAGATAGTGTTGACAATGATAAAGATGATTCAAATGGTGTAGATGATTGTGTATAACTAAAAGACTGTAATGATGGGACTGATTTTGTAACTGATGAATATGGTACTGAGGATAGTGGAGATGATGAGGATGCTGTAGATGATGGTGTTGATGATAAAGGTGATGACAGAGTTGAAGATGAAGATGGTGCAGATGATAGTATTAAAGAAAATAATGATGCTGATACTGTGACGGACGAAGTTGACGAAAGTACTGAAGATGGTGTTGGTGCTGATAATAGAAAGATGGAGGAAGGCAATGATGATGGTGGTGATAGTGGGACTAAAGATGATGGGGATAGTGATGAAGGCTGTAAGTTTGCTGATGATGGTAAGGATGATGTTGTAGAGGCTGCTGATAGCAAGACCTGTGCTGCTGGGGTTAAGGATAAGGTTGCTGATGAGATTGTTGTGGTTGGTGATGATGATGTAGATGGTTGTATAATTAAAGATGGTGAATTTGAAGTTTGTGTTGAGGTTATTGCTGTAGATTGTGGCACTGACAATGATGATAGTGTTGATTCTGCTGACATTGGTAAAGATGGAGAGGATTTTATTGATCGTGTAGAAGAAGATGATGATTTAATTGTTGGTGAGGATGATGACTGCGGTGATGATGTTGATGTTGGCACTGAAAATTGTTGAAATGTTGAAATATGCGTTGAGGTTGTTGATGCTGTTTGTGAAAGTATTGATGGTACAGATGTTGAGTGTTGTGGTAAAGCTGAATGTTTGGAGAAAAAAAAAATCTATTAGTCAACGAGGCTGATGCAATTTGGTTCAAATTTTGGTTCAAAATTAGTTTTTTCCCCAAAATGGTTAACCTATAGTAGCCTACCTTATCACAGAATTTGAATGCAATTTTTTTTTTGACAGTTATTTCGTGTATCAATGTGTTGTGTTGATCGTATTTAGTCTTACTCTGTATGCATGTCTGATTGTAGTCAAAACACCAGTCTCTGTTTGTGATGCAGAAAACATCACAATAACACTCTCGTATGCAGCTGTCATTCCTGCCAGTACAGCAGAGCACTGTGGGTACTGAATAGGGGTGCACCGATCCGATATTAGGATCGGATATCGGCTCCGATATTGAAAAAATAGCTGGATCGGGGATCGGAAA
>JAUCMT010000047.1:19802599-19833602 GCA_032357475.1 Enteromius thamalakanensis | reverse complement strand
AGACACTGAGGTTGAGGATCAGCACATTCTGCACTGAGGAGACGGGCCGTGTCCCCATGGAGAGCACTGTCACCCTCAATGTACATATAAAACCCACCTGGAAAAAATAAAATTCTTGACTAGAGAACAGAGAGAGCAACACTACTTTTAATTTGGTGATGTTACAAAATTTGCTATAATTTTTATGCTAAACAGCTAGAGAAAAATTACTTCCTGTTGTGTGGTCAGAGGAGGGACCAGTCATTGATGTGGGGGTGGAGCCCCTGTGTCTTGTCCAATCAAAAACGTCAGTCGCCAACTGAATCCAAGTGCAAATGTCTTTTTCAAAATCACAGTTGATGCTACAAGCTGGAGGAAGGAAGTACATTTCATTACATGTGCAGGTACTTAACGAAGAGCTGTTTTGTGTGTTTCTGAAAACAAAGCAAGCTACAGTGAATTAATGATAAGTGTTATTTAATAGCAACATGAATTATAAAAGAATATAGTGAGCTTACAAGCTGAGGTGTTTGGTATTTCTACCGTTAGGATGGGGGCAGGTTGTGGCTTTGTTGCCGCTGGTGGCAATGGAACTGAAGATAGAGCCACTTGGTTTAAAACTGAAAGATTTTTGGAAATTTCTAAACATTAGGTTGAATAAACAATTTGCAAAATATAGCAGTCATTTTGCTGAGTAAGTTGACTTGATTTTAAATCTGAAAGTTTTTTAAATAAGGGCTGCAGCAGAGTAGTACATACCTCTACAGGCTCCTCTGTGAAGTGAGACGTCATCAATAGCAACATCTGACCGGGCTGAGCTTCCTCTACGTCCCTCAAAGATAACCTGATAGATCAATAACACATCTTCTGAATGCTTCTATTCAAACATTTCTATTCATAGTTTACTGTGTTTGAAATTTAAAGCATTCCAAAAAGATGTATTGACCTGGAACTTAGCATCTGGACTCAGGTCCACCTGTGCAAGATGCCACATGTTTCCTTGGTCTTCTCTCATACTCCACACCTCTTTGGCCACATTGCCATACTGCAGCAGATAGACACTCAGTCCCATGGTCCAGCTGGAGCCATACAAGTGGTACCAGAACTGAAGACACTGAGGTTGAGGATCAGCACATTCTGCACTGAGGAGACGGGCCGTGTCCCCATGGACAGCACTGTCACCCTCAATGTACATATAAAACCCACCTGGACCAGGAAAAGTTGACATTTGATTAGAAAAATGGTCCAAAAACCTGTCCAATATGTGAAATAATATTTAAAATTAACCTACTTCCTGTTGTGTGGTCAGAGGAGGGACCAGTCATTGATGTGGGGGTGGAGCCTCTTTGTCTTGTCCAGTCAAAAACATCAGTCACCATCTGAGTCCAATTGCAGATGTCGTTTTCAAAATCACAGTTCATTCTGCAATCTGTCAAAACAAAACAACCATATAATCACCATGCCAAACAGTTAATCATATTCAGATCCATCAAGATGATACATGTCACTGTGTTTTTGAGCATTGAAACTATATAGTAATGTCTGAAACCTCCTTTCCTTTTAATTCTTTCTCCTTTTGTGTTTAACACCCACTTTATAGAACCCACCCACTTTACATTTATATTTCTCACAGGACACGTTGTTTTAATTGCATATGATATAAATGATATATGAAAATATGCTGTACATTTGATCAGTTTATGCATTCCATGAGAACCAAACTAATGTCCTTTGCAGTTTGAAACTACAGAAACACATACAGGAACAAGTACCTACAGTATGAATAAGTAAATATCTTACTTAATATGACAGATGAAAAAACATTTATTTTTTTATTATTTATTTATTAAAATTTTATTTGAAGCCTTACTTGGATGAGGGGCACTTAATTTTGGAGTAGATAGATGGGGTGTCAGAGTGGTCAAGTCCACATCTTCTCCATGCAAATCTGCCAATGTTTTGAGATAAAATTAAATGGAGCTTATTTTAATCATTTAATTAAAATATACAAAAAGATTATATCTAAAATATAAAAATAACATAAATATCGAGTTAACAACAACATTTCTGAAATAGAGTTAGTAGTATTTTTAAGGCTAGCAAAGCAAAAAAAAAGAATCCAACGAATGGATCAAGCCACAAAAAAAGCTTCAACGGTTTTTAAAGATCAGTCTGTAAAATATTTGCATCTACAACACTTACCATCACAAGCACCGTGCATAATGGACACATCATCTATGGACACATCTGAGCGAGGATCTGAGCCCCTGATCCCTTCAATAATGATCTGAAACAACAAACAATCACTCATCGTAATATATAACATATATGCCTGGACCACATAATCTGTTCTTTGAATTAGTTGAAATCAATACATTTTACCTGGGATGAGCACATGCTGTACTGTAGAGTAACATACCTGGAATGGCTGTTTTGGTTTAATTTCAACCTGGGCCTGGTGCCATCTGTTGCCCTGGTTGTTGACTTTGGACCATATTTTAATGGCACGATTGTCCTCAAATATGTAGAGACTGAGTGACATGGCATTTGCCAGGCCATACATGTGAAACCAGAAGCTTAAACACTGCTTGCCGGATATGTGGCAGATGGGGCTCATTATTCGGGCTGAGTCACCATGAACCACACTATCTCCCTCAATATACATGTAATAGCCACCTATATAAAACAATCAGACAGTCAGAGAGGTGAATAGGGCATACAACCCAGTTTTGCCAACAGAACCCCATAGTCAACTTTAGATAAATTAATTTGCACAGCAAACCTACTTCCTGTGGTGTGGTCACCGGCTGGCCCAGTGAAGTTTGACGGGGTTGACCCTGACCATCTGGTCCAATCAAAACTGTCTTGGATAAGTTGTTCCCACCCACATTCATCCTGGTCAAAGTTACAGCTCCATGGGCAACCTGTGTGATGACAGAAGAATTCAAATACATATTTGAATTCAAAAAAGAAGAAAAACAGATACATAAAAGTCTGCTTACGTTCTGTAGATGGAGTTGGTGTTGGGTCATCTGTTGGGAGTGGATTGGCAACTGTATGAAAGCAGAAAAATGTTTCGTTTTTTTATTATATAAAAAAATATGTAAGAAAACATTTTTTAAAAATTATTTGAATAGGATGTACATTTGAATAAGACTAACATGAAGTTAAAATATAAATTTATGATCTTTACTTTTTTTTTTAAATCACTTACAACACAAAGTTTGATTCCTCCAGTTTGGCAGAAACACTTCAGCTATTTCACAAGCAGACACATAGTCCTCCAAAGAGGTGCAGAGCTGAGCTTTGTCACCATTGGAAATACAATAATCAGAAACGCAGCTGCTGACATAGATCTGTGGTGGAACAAACCAGTGGCACTCTTTGAAGGCGCCTTCAAACAGTTCACTGCACTTTGTATATGCAGCATCTTCCAGGTCTGGATGACACTTAGGAGGGTCTGGAGAGCCATTACTGCAACTAGAAAAAGGTACAAAACCAGACTATTATGCATTTATTTGATATTACAATGTTGCTTTTTAATACAGGAAATAAAAAATGAAACTGAATTCCATTAAACAAATAGGCTACTGTTGCGTTCCCATTTCCCATTACATCGGTAAATCGCGGAATCATTCGGACCATATTAGTGAACAGAATCAATATTCAAAAAGGTCAGACTACGAAGCTGCACTATTTCTCTCACAAACTCTCATAAATACGCCAATAAGCAAGAGAGTGGATGTCATTTGTAGAGAATAACAACTTCACATTCAGTCTGTTCATCTTACAGAACTGTCAGCATGACTTTTATGTTTCCGTAATTTACTTTGGTTGAGCATAATTGAGCAATAATCCTTGAAAGCACTGCAATGATACTTTTGCAATGACAGTTGTTGAGTGCACAATATCAGTTTGTTTGTCTATCTTTATCAATTATCAACTCAGCTTAATATTTTAGGAATCAATATATTTTTTTTGTGAGGATTCTAAACTCTTACGGCCAGTCGCTGTCATTGGTATTCCAGCTGCTGGCGAACTCGTGTGCATTCGCTACTGTGTTGCCGTCGGGTGTCAGGAAGTCGTCAAACTGACTCCCGGAGTAAGTACCGCACAGACCGCACAACGCTCCTCTGTAGCGTTCATCCACCTGGACGAACAGCCTGGCCTTTCCAAACAGCAGCCTCAGGCCGAAGTTTGTATTAACCTGAGTGTAGGGTCCAGACTGAAACACTGACACAGAGGAGCCAATGTCCGCAGGGAGGCGAACCTGACCACCGTTTGCCTGGAGTGAAGAAAAACACAGGTCATGGTAAGGAACTTACCTATATTTCATTGTGGAAACGAGGCCTAGTTCAGGAATGTTACTATTTACATTTACACATATTTTTATTGAAAAGCTTGTTTAAGGTTCATTAATGAATCAGCACAAATTTTGCCTGATATTTTCTTTTTATGGGCCTTTGTCTTTCTATTTATCTATCTGTTAAATTGCCTGTACTTTAAATAAAGGCAGCTAGAGTTTACTGTAACTATTATTGTTACTACTGTTTATACAGTACTATAACACTGCAGTTTTTTCCTCCTATGCATCTTTGTAATGACCTTTGCACTGCAATAGTGATGTTTTGAGGTAATGTAGCCTACTGAAATGTCTTAAAATTAATGTAACTATGAAACAAAAATCAATGGTACTATGTGTCATAAGCATAATATGATTTTTGCACTGAAATAGTTTTACATTGAAATAGAACTAGAAGAGTTTTTGTGAGGTTCAAGTTTTAAAACTGGGGAAAGACAGTATATTAATCATGTTACTTCTATGAAATCATAACACAGTTATTGTAGTAGTGTAATCTTCTAACCGATGCTTTCAGAATCTTTGTCAGATTATATTTTCTAAACAGTTATATTGTAGTAAACTTAACTAGAGGTATGTAAGTTTAGTATTCTCCTGGAAACTATTTAATGGGATATTTGATTACTATCCCAAATCATCAAGCTAAAAATGTGCTTAGATTTGTAAATTCATTCATTTGTTGGCACATTGTTTGATCTTTAGTGTGATGGCCAGAAAGTGTCATGTTACTGATAAAATGGTGATCAATCCTTCGGTTAAAAAAAAATAGTGACCAAGAAATGTGACCAGTTTAAATCTGAATTACTGCAGCTACATGTCTTTGTCACAGGCCTGATTATGTGAAGCAGAAGTCAATATCAGAACACTCCTCAAATGTTATCACTGAAAGATAACACGTGACGTCATAAGCAAACACGTCTCTTATCGCTTTCCTTAAAAATGTGAACATTTTACTTACTGTAAAGACTAATTATGGGTCATATATTTTAGATGGCAGCTCCTGCCCACATTTCTTTCCATGAACTGCCCATGTACTGTATATCATGAGTGATTAGGTACATAATGGAATATTAGTGCTATGTGGAAAGCAATGAGGAGGCATCACAATCTTCCACTCATTAATTTGTTTGCTTTTCTTGTTCTCTGATGCTTTTCTTGTATAATCACCAAATTGATGTGTAAATATGGGTGGCCATTTGTTGATGCATTTATCTTTATGATGTAGCAAAGTTGGCATTTTTGCAGCTTGGAATGTTTTTGGAGTAAGCATTTCTGAACTGTTTCTGAAAGGATCAAGATCTCATTCATCGTGATGTGAGTCCTTTGGTATGTAATTCATGCCGTACGTACTCTAACTATACCTCAAATGGATAATCAAGTAATATATATCTATCTATCTATATATATATATATACATAATTTTTTTTTTAAACGTGCATTGCATATTTGTAATGTAACTGAATACATTATACACTGACAGTACTGTCAAATACTAGCCTGACAAAAACAAGACTCACATAAACCTTGTTTTTTCCGATGACAATATGTATGCCTTCCATGTCAAGAGCAACAGAGTTAAGAGAGGAAGTTGCAGAGTTGTTCTGTCCCTCATTTCGTGCCGTTATTGTGAAGTTGGTTTCAGTAGCCCCGCAGGTTTGTGCTATTGTGTAGTTGCAGGTGCCCCAGAAGGAGTAGGCCTTGCCATCAAAAGTGATGTAATGAGGGTCACCGTAGACACTGCAGGTCACCGGGTTGGATGGAAAGCAACCCAAGACCCCATCCTTAGCCATGCATACTTCATTAGCTTTGCAAGATGTAGGTGAACATCGAATGTTCCCATTGCCCAGACACTGGCACTGTTGCTCACATTCACCCTCCATAAATGTCTCTCTGATCTAGATGGGACAGGAAAAGAAAGATTAAAATGTAATGTGGATTAACAAAAATGCTATAATAGTTTACTGATGCTTTAACTGAATTGTTTGCATATGCATGCATACAAAAAAAAAAAAAATTATATTATATATTTATTATGAATAAATAAGTACGCACATGCATGTAATAGGTTATACATTAATGTATATAAATAGTAAATTAAATACATTTATGGATATAAATATACATATATAAATATTTGATAAATATATACTGTGTGTATTTATTTATATCAAATGCACACATTATGCAAACAAAAACTTATTTGACAGCACTAATATCTATCTATCCATCTGTCTATCATGATGTGATAATATTAGTAAGATGGCTATGCTTTTTACTTAGCATTTTACCAAATAATGCTGTCCGTTAGCCCAACAACCACAGTCTTCAGCTAATACGCATGTTCCTCCACTGAGCATGAAGCCATCGTCACACTCACAGCGCTCCTCACATATCCCACAAGAACCTGTAGCATCCTGGCTGGAGCAGGTCTTTGGGCAGCCGCTGGCACAGGTGTTATAGTGGCTGTGAGGGCCACACGCCACAGCTAAAACAAAAACCCAGAGAATCAAACATTATTTATCTGGCTTATACATTCGCAATATGTTTCTCAGTGCCTTTGTGGTTTGCAAGGGAAAGTTACGGGTCAGCTGGTGAAGGTGTGGGAGATGATTAATTAATAACCAGTGACTATGTGTAATACTTCTGTGTGGGTTGTTAGGTGGAGACTGGGCTGCTGATTACAAAGAGCTCTGAGATAGGTCTTTTGCTTAACAAGTCAGGTAGTCTGATCTGACAGGTCAAGCCTTAATTTTTATTTATGATTAACTTAATAATACTGGCTGTACTTCAATCGCTTGTCTCTATTGTTTCATAGTTTTGGGTGGAGATGAGATACTAAGGCTTTACACTAATATTCAAGGTCATATGCATTATGGTAGAGTTCAAAGCCAGTCTAAAGCGGGGAGGTTTCACAATACAATATCTAAATTTTTAGCAACATTTTGCTATTTGATTAATTCACAAAGCCATATCACAGTTTCAATTTAAGTTCAATTTATAGATGCTTTGCCAAAGTAATGTTAATTATGTTTATGTTAATATGACAAGTGTAGAAATTTTTCGGTTAGTCTAAGTAATAATTTTGGTTCAATAAGAGATTTCAGAGGGAACGTTTGTTTATATTTTATATTATACATAATAATGTATTTTTTTTTTTTTTTAATTAAGCAATTTATAATATCAGCTATTTATTGCTCTTCACCCAAAAGTAATTATTGGCTTATCAGTATTGACCATAATATTGGTTAATCCTGGTGCTGTTTTTACTTGTACCCAAATTGAATTAGCAATGCATAATCAAATTTTCATTTACATGTTTAAAGAGGACAACTTTATCGATCAATACAGTCCAGTTATATAATCAAACATTTCTTTTTATAGATAATTTAGATAAGATAGAAATTTGAAGTGCATACGGCAGAATGTTGTGTTCCTCCAGGCCAAATCAGAGATCCCAACTTTGTTGCAGATGGCACTGAAGGCTTCGATGGCATTGCAGAGGGCAGTGGGATCTCCATGAGTTGTACACATATCAAACATGCAGCTTTGGAAGAAACTATCTGTATTCAGAACAGTCGAGCATGTTGAGAATGGCCCCGGTGTGGATGTTAGCATGCCGCAGTAATCCTCGCTGGCGTACTTCTGCTCCTCCACGTCTGTACAGACCCTGGGCAGGGTGGGTTCCTCACACAAGTGCACGTCCTGCACCAGTGACCTGAATGAAATCTTGTAGTCGTCTTCTGTCTTGTGGTTATAGTTGCCACACATGCCACAGATTTTGTTTGAGTAATGGCTGGGGACTATCACCTGAATGGCACCGGACCTCAAGTAGAAGATGGACAGTTTGAAGTCTGTCTGGAGGACCAAAGCATTTCTCTGGGCAGTAACCGTAACTCCGTTTCCTTTCAGGAGTAGAGGGAGATTCTTCCAAATCCCATTAACCTGATTAGAACAAAAATGTAAAGCAGGTGGAAGAGTAGTTCACACAAAATTGAACATTTGCCCACCTTCAGACCATGCAAAATCTTGGTGAGATTGTTTCTCCATTGGAAGAGATTTCGAGGAATTTAGCATAATTGCTCATCAATAGATCCTCTGCAGTAAAGGGGTGCCATCAGAGTGGTTTAGGTGGCAGAAGAAGTGACCATTTATAGTTAACACCCGGATGATGGATTTTGTTTCTTCTAAACACAGTTTTATAACTAACAAGATGTTAATTGATGATCTTCAGTCATGTGAATAACTATTGTGATGTTTTTAATCAGCTGTTTGGACTCTCATTCTGACAGCACCCATTCACTGCAGAAGATACATTGGTGAGCTAGAGATGTAATGCTAAAGTCCTCCAAATCTGATCTGATTAACAATCTCCCCTACATTTTTGATTTCTTGAGGGTGACTAGTTATTAGCAAATTTTCATTTTTGTGTGAGCCATTGCTTAAGACAAAAAACAAATATATCTCATCACAAATTGTGGTTGACAGCTCACCATGACTTTGCTCCTCTCTGTCCTCACCATGGTAACTCTCAGACCATGTACGTTGACGTTCACCTGCTGAATGGAGGATATGTGCGAGCCCCCTTTTTTTTCATTCTGCACATCCACTGCAAACTCGGGAAGCAACCCTGAGTCATCGCAGACCTTTGACAAGACGTAGGTACAAGGACTCTCAAATTGGAAGCTGACCCCATCAAAAGTAGTGTAGTGTGGGTCAGAGGCCACGTAACAGGTGCCAAAGGTATCTTTGGACCGAGGGATGTGTGAACAGATGAGCTGCTCATCAGTGCAAGTGCAGTGTGTGCTTTTATCAGTCCAAAATGTGCCATCTTGTTGACATTGTGGCCCTGTGAATGATATAATAACACTTTACAATTACTCAGAAGCCAATAAATATGGCGAATTTAGCTGTTTGCATGATGGTAAGTGATGTACAAGGGCAAAACAACAATAATCATGCAGTAAGCCACTTACCACATTGTCCCTTCCGTATTCCTATTCTATCAAAAACAGTTTGTTCATCATCCTGTAGACCTTTTAATAGCTCAAAAACAACCTGTCAGAGAACACAATTACATTTGCAGGAAATAATAGAGATACTTCACTGCTTGCAAAGGTTGATCACTAAAGACATAAACGTTTTTAACTTGCTACAATTACTATTGCTCTTTTTTTTTTTTTACCGTTGTTTTCTTTTTAAACACCTCACATAAATTCAAGTTTTGTTTTAAAATGGTAGAGCTTACTGGACACACAAAAACACATTATTTTTAAATGCCTTCAAATATTTTAACATTATCTGTTTTTTTCTCCATAAAGATGCTCAAAACCTAATATTTAAATTGCTGTACCTGAGTGTTGTCTTTGTCAGACTGCTTTGTTAGAGGGATGAAGACTTGTCTCCAGTCTCCAGTGCTAGATGTCTCTGAGGTCCAAATCAATGTTTGCAGAGGATCACTCTTTAGCAAAACTTTAAGTTCTGAACTCTTCTTGTTAGGTTTATGGTACCAGAATTCCAGACAAGAGTCTTCTGAGATCTTAAGAAATCCACTCTTGAGGCGAAACGCACCAGCACCTACAGTACGTAGACAAAACAAGTGTAAATTTAAGTGTAAGTTTTGTGTGAAAATTGCATCCTTTAAAAGTTTATAATTTACACTTAATGAATATTTTTTCAGTTAAACACTGTGTTTGTGTAACATGTATCTGATGCATAGCGCTCTGGTGCTTATGCGAACTGTACATGTTCGAATCTGCCTTGTTGTTGTCCCTGTTCTTATAAGTACAAAGCCTCTAAAAGATCTCTTTTTTGTACAGAATAAAGCATTTTTTCCGTAAAACACAATGTTTACAAGCAGAGGCTGTATTAGTAACATAGTAGTTCATAGACCTCTAAAAGCATGCAGTCATAAATAATTAGTCACCTGCTTGCAAACTCAAAGCCAACATGTGTCACAAAGTTAGACTCTGATCTGAACTTTGTGTTTTGTGAATTCTTACAATGCCTTTTTTACACAAGTGGTTGAATGAGGTGCATATAGCGTACTTGAAAGTCAAGTTGCAGAACATAATTTGAAGAATAAAAAGATCTGCTACGTGCTGTTAAAAAGCTGTTAACTGCTGTTGTTGTTGCCACAGGTAAGTGGATTGGTTGTGAACACAAAGCAGTAACTGTCTCTGCAGCAATTTGGTCTCAGCAGTATAATTACCTGCTGCCGTCTGAGCGCTGATGGGTCCCTCAGAGGTCCAATCACAGGATGCCGGTAAATCACTGCCAAAACCACACTTTGTCAAATAATCTACAACATAGGAGAGAAAAGTGATTAAAGGACAATAAAAAACAAAAGTGGAGTAAGAAAAAAAACCTAATCGAAAACAAGAAAGAAACAGTTCTGTTTGGATTGTTATAAAAAATGTTCGTGTCTCCGGTCACTCTTGCGAGAAATTGGTCATACCAGTGTGAGTGCTTCTGCTTACAACTCATCAGAGTTTGATAGCGTGGTTTCTAACAGGTCCCCATTTCAGTACAACAGAAGTTGGTGTCATTTTACTTAAAGATTTTCTATATAGTGCATCGTAAATGTAGAATTAATTATGCCTTGTAATGCAGATTATAATGCATTGTACTATCTCAAGAGTCATTTTTAGCACTATTGTAATACATTATATGTCGCTTACCTATTCGTTGTTGCATTCAGAACGCATAATGCAAAACACAAACAGCACTTTTTATAACGCATTTTAACTTTTTCAATTATTTATAAAAATATGCATTATGATTCACATTATAAATACCTGTATAATGCATTATACGTTCAGCAATTCTTAATGCTATCATTTCATAAATCTTGTAAGTTAAAAATGCATTATAATAATTGCAGGTTCTTTGTTACATCTGAAATTAGCCATTTCGTTTGAATGCAGTATATTTGGCGAAGGTATATAAACAAAAGAGTAAATGTTATAATTGTGCTTTATATTCTAATATACTATTAATAATGTAATTAACTTTTAAAAAATAGAATTTTAAAATATATTATGATTTTTAATTATCATCACATCATATTATGCATTATAAGGCATTTTTGTTTTTTATAATGCACTATAAAATGATAACCTTATGGAAAGGAAGCTTCTGGATTTGTGCTGATGTAATTCTTACCTGTATTTGACCTCCATTCAGGAAGAGTGAGTAAAAAACCTCTGTCAATCATGAATGAAAAAATGAGATGTTAATAAATGTTAAGATACTTTGTTAAACACAATATAGTGGTATAACAATAGCCTACCCTGAATAAGCCTCAGTGTTGAGAACACAGAAATAGGCTACTATAGAGAGCAACCTCAGGTATGTGTCCCCTGACATAGTGTCACTCCCAGTGTCCTGCTAATACGTCCTCTAATGTTGAGCTGAGGTGGGTCTACCTCAGGACAGTGAGAAGGGTTTGAATGTGCAGGCTGTTATGAAGGTGATGAAAATGCACCATTGACCCTTAGAAGGCGTGTTTTTCTCAGTGGTGCCCCACCAAAAGGGGAGGAGTTGTGATGTACAGTATAGTTACAGATGTTCACTGGACTTTATTTCATTCAATTTATTCTCAGTCACGTCCTTATCAAAGTCCAACTGTTGTGTTGCAGTAATAACTTTAATCACTTCTGTCTAATGCAACATTGCTATTAAAATATTAGATCATATCCAAAGCTGGTATAAACTGGTTTAATCTGATCTCTCAGAACGACCAAGCTGGAATTTAGCTAGATTTCAGTGGTTGGCATGGTGGTCTTTGGGCTTGGCACTGAAATGATCCCAAAAGCATTTAAAACCAAGTCTCGATCAGGCTGGGAGATCAGACAAGACCACCAAACCAGTTCAGACTGGTTGAATTGATTTATTTATTACATGTATTAAATTGCACTTCAATCAAAAAAACACTGTTGTAATTGTTAATTGGACACTGTTGGAAAATATTTTTAACAGTGCTTTTATGATTCAAGTACTGCATTACAATTCATGCGAATAGATTTGCAGTGTCCTCAGGTTAATTAAACCTTGTCAGTCCATTAAACACACATTTGAGAGCTATTTTTGCTGTTTCACTTAACATTACATTTGTAGAGATCAAGAAAGTGCAAAAGCACTGCTTAGGTTGATGCCAGATGCTAACAACTTGACCATATTTGTACCCCTGATCTGTTTAATGCTCGTTTGGCTTAAAAACTTCATAAGACAACTAGACTATATTGAGCTAGAGCTAATGGACTTTGCTGTAATTATATCACAGTCCTTGACTTTATTTGCATTATGAGACCTCATACGTAAGTTTCCAAATGCCACTTATATATAAATATGTTCTTCTATTCAAACTGCTATTCAAACTGCCCAACAGATAAGATAATGCCAGCAACTTGCAATACTTCTCTTTAATGATGTCATCTCAGGCATATGTAAGTCGTCTGACTTCCAGGATGTGGGTGTTACATCTGCTATCAACTAAACTCTTGGATTGCAGCAAACAAAGCACCTCCTTTACAGTAAGCTGTGTAACAGACTGCAGGTACAGAGACAGGTGAATGATTGTGATTTTCATCTCCGATAAGATTACAGTTGCTGTTTACCCTCAGTGGATCATTAAGTGTCGTCCTCTGACAGCAGATGTACTATATCAAAAAATGAACATTGCTTTTCTCTCTCGGCGCTTGATTTTAATGAGAAAGTGTGCATGAATGATTTAAAATGAACACGCTCAGAGAGCTTAGAAATAGCTCTTCTTTGATGCTCAATTATAAAATAACTAAGGTCAAGTGCAGGTCCAACCCTTGTGTTTAAAAGACTGTGGCCATTTGCACCAGCTGTATATACAGTAGGTTATGACTTTGCATAAATAAGTTACAACTTGCAGTGCTGTATGCTATTTCTAGCGCTTATTGCAAAAAATCTGAGCATAGCACCATTAAATCTTAAAACATAACCCAAACTATAAACTCTAAAAACTAAAAAAAAATTTTCTTTTTCCCCAGAAGCTCTTGATCAGGAGATGGGTGGAATAAATAGTAGACTGAATGGATTATATATTATTTTCATTCTTTCTTTCACATGCAATATTTAATATACTGCATACATATATATATATATATATATAGTAGATGTCATGATTATTTTAAATTGGTTATTCACCTAGGCTGTATTTTAGTAAAATACAGTAAAATTATTTTGTAATATTTTAATATATTTAAAATGTCAGTCACAATATTGCCTAGAAGACGGAGAGACGAAAGAGCGTTAACATAAACAGTCTTTATTGTTGACATCAGGTGGGAACACATAGGGAAAGGAATGACTAGCAATAGCGGACACTAAGGCAGGAAAACACAGGACTTAAGAACTCGGGGAAAAATAGGATAATTAATTAAACACAGGTTGGAACTAATAAACTAATGACAGGGACAGGAATGAAAAAAAACCAAATAAAGATAAAAGGAAACATGAGGGAGAAAAAAACACAGGACACAGAGACACAAATCTGAAAATTTCTGTGGTGCAAAGCTGTGTCAGTGTCAAATTATTCATAATGAAATGATTATTGTTATCAGTGGTAATAATATAATTTGAAATCTTTTTTGTAGAATTTTTCAGGACTCCACATTTTGAACAGTAGCAGATGTCTTTTGGTTTAATTTAGGCTAGTCATTTTTTTATTGTTAAAAACAAAAAGTATTTCTAAAATAAGACAGTGTTCTATAATTTGAGCTATGAACATTCAATAATCCATGTGCTATTTCCATTTCTCATTTCATTCCATTCCATTTCTCCATTCTCTTTCTGTCTGTCTTTGGAATATCATAAAAGGTGAATTAAAATATTTACATGAAATCTGATCCACCATGGATTAGGTAGAACAAATGCCCTTTTCAGATATTGTATAATATTTTTCAGTCAAACGATTGCAGAGTACTCGCTGTTTTCAGAGATGAGTACATTTATGTGTTTATCTTCATTTTTATCTTTATTTGTTATTGAGCCATTGTGTGACAAAAAAAAAAAATTATGCAGAAACATTTTCACATTATGTGGAAGATGAATGGCACTTACGGGAAGTTTACAGGCGTGTGATGTGTACACAGAGTCCAGATAAAGGCTGGTGTCAATGAGAGTGTTTGTGAAGAGTGTATTTGCCAATTGTCAGAGATAAGCAAAGCCTCTCTATACGAGCAGAAGACTGACAGCTCTAAATGGACATTCCCCTGGCCGTTCCCTGACACTTACTGTCACTTGTGTCAATATGGAATGAGCTAAAAGAATATAAATGGTACCTTCTCTTCCTTTTTCTGCTCATAAACTCTCTCTGAGATAGTCACTTGTTTGCACACAGAGAGAGTTTCACATTTTAATAAATTACACTTTTTG
The DNA here is from genome assembly GCA_032357475.1 of Enteromius thamalakanensis. Lineage (NCBI taxonomy): Eukaryota > Metazoa > Chordata > Actinopteri > Cypriniformes > Cyprinidae > Enteromius > Enteromius thamalakanensis. Next base: position 19,818,859 of record JAUCMT010000047.1, on the reverse strand, counting down.
ACAAAAACGGTACACTTTGGTGTGTCACTGTCCCTGTTTTGTCACATGACATGTTTTTCCCCCACTATTTTGTTGTTTGGGTGGGGGGTGGGGGGTATGGGGTTATTTCTGCTATGGCCGATATATTATTAAAATTACTTGACAAAACTAGTTTTGAACCTCTAATACTTCTGCTTTATACTTAAAATGCAAATATTTGATACTCAGTTTATTGCATTTTTAATGTTATATTTATTATATAATAAAAATGCGAGTATTAAAGTGCATTTCCAAATGTTCCAAAATATTTTATATCCACATTTTTGTTGTTAGATGTTAAATTTGTTTGATTATTAATATGAAATTAAATATTGTACAATTCACAGTACATTTTAGACATACATTTTCTAAATTTGTATACAATAGTTTTTTTATTGTTGTAATAATTGAAAAAAAAATCCATGAGAAAGATGGTCTTGATGTGGGAGTTAAAGATTAGACAGCAGTTTCGGTTGTTTTTACAAGGCCCTTAATTAAGGTTCCTGAAACGGTTCTGCAGAGACTTCAGAAGTGTGAGCTATTTGATAAACCTGGGAGCGACATTTTTGTGGTTTGTTGCTCAGCGAGGGATTTGTTCTGGAAGCCCAGGCGAGTTAAGCTGAGAGCTGCTCTGTGTTTTAAGTGCAATGTTGGAGAGGTGATATATTGTGTGCTTTTCCAAACCATTTCCCCTGGACACCCAGCGGACAGACTGTACACTTACAAAGCTCCAGTTCTTCATAGTGTTTAATTTCAGACATGATGTGACCCATTTTAAAACGAGGTAAAGTCCAAAAACTTAGAACTAGTTAGTAAGATGTTGCCAAGTTTTTTGCAGGTTAAAAGAGCTCAATCCACATGACAGATTCAGATTCATTTTGAGACCATAAATAATTCACACACTTATTTTTGTCCCTCTGATTTGATTGGCTGACAGGTATAGAGTGCTTATTGTTATACAATATACACCTTCTTGCACTGAGAATAAGGTGTGTTAAAACAAAATAAAAGACATTTTAAGGTAATCTACTTACCAGATTGCCATGCATTAGCATGTGAATTCCAGCAGGGAGCGCCAAACTCCATTGATTTTTTTTTATTCTGCTGATTTGTATTTAAATCTTGTGCAAGAAACATGAGAAGCAAAAGCTAAAAATGTGTGAAATCCATCTTTGTAATGCTAAAAAAAAGGAATAGAGAATAGAACTGAAAGTTACATTAGCACACAGATCTGTAAATTGTGAAATTCACCCATTTATTTATTTAGCTGGCAGCATGCTTTTTTTAGCTACTCATTTGAATTGTTTTAGACTTTAAACATTAAACAGCGTCCAATCACAGTCTTACATTCTTAAAATCTTTCAGATTTTAATGTCAGCAATCTGTATTGGCTGTATTTCAGATATGCTTTACATCTGTCAGTGCATGTTGTTATCAGACTAATACTGATATATTTTTTTAAAGTCATGTATATGTGTATCGAAGTCTGTAAGTGTGATTGAATCTCAACTTTTCATATCAGTCAATCTGGGTATCACCCAAAATGGTAATACCACGTGTGAACAGTGATTGGTCTGTCTCAGGTTGTGTGTTTACTGTATGTGAGTGTGTTTGTGTTCAGACCTTGACAGGTTCATGCAGCTCTGCTCTCAAAGTCATTTCCACGCCCTGCATGCCACCTCAGCACCACCCAAACCCATCAAAACTGAGAACAAATGCGAGAAAGTTTAAAAAAAGACTAAAAAGAAAGGGCTGCAGAACAAACCCCCCCTCGTGCCTCCCTGGTCTCATCGATCCAGTGAACTTCAGAGAGGAGATGATCTTATGCTTGTGCCTTTCTGTATGGCCAAAGCAGGGGGGGGGGGACTGAGATCAAAGAGCTGTTCCTGTCTTTCTATCCCTCTATCTGGCTGTGAGTGGAGGAGAGGAGGGAGTGAGAAAAGAGGAGAAGAGGAGGAAGATCAGTGCATGAAAAGGGGAAAGATCTTGGTGGATTTAGTGGATCTGAGGGGATGGCATCCCGCTGTGTTCACCTTGCATATACGCACACACACTGAGTTTGACCGCATTGAGGGAGTCAAATAGTATAAAGGCATCTGAGATGATAGCATGTTTCAAATTACTAGATCCAAACAAACAAGTCCTGACACATTCCCAAATACATAAGCGCTTATGTTATCGCCCCATCCCAAAAAACCCTTAGAAACAACTACCGTTTATTTACTAGTGATGGGAAGTTAGGATCATTTTACTGACTCGTTCAACAAAATGAACAAATCTTTTTTCAAGTCATTTTGTTCATTTTAGCAAAACATAATTAAAAAGTTATGTCACTTCCCTAACACATCTACTGCTTTATACAAATGCTGATCACACAACAAACAATACAAAACTATGATGCTCTGAGAAACAGAAAAGATTAAGTCATCGTTTACCTGGCTTTTCATTCTAGGATTAGCTCACTACCTGACGAGTATGGTTTGGGTCGTTCGTTCATCATATGACAGCCATATAAGCTTTAACCAATGCAGTATGAGCCATAAAGAGAATTGATTAGTTAATTTCCAGAGTCTTTCAAACTGATTCCAGTACAGAACCTATAGGAGAACCTCCCCAATATGACTCCCTCTTCCTGAGTCACATTAAAGATTTGTTCAAAATGAACGAATGATTCAAGACCCATCTCTATCATTTACATTCAACATTGATAATGATAAATGTTTCTTGAGCAGCAAATCAGCATATTAGAAAGATTTCTAAATTACTTAATTTGAACTTTTTTAAAATTATTTTAAAGATTTAAAAAATCAAAAAACAAAACTAGAACCAAAAAAATAGAGTTAATCGCAAACTTAATTTGGCTGTAAAAACACCCCCAAAAGATAATTTAAAGCTATTAATGTTTAAGGTACAACTGCATTTACAACAAACTATGAAACATAAAAGATAATAATCTCAATATCTTTTGTTCATAAAAGGTATAAAGGTATTTTGAAGACTGTTGGTAACAAAGCTGCTTTCGCTTAGTGACTTTTATGAACAAAATATATTGAGATTATTATCTTTTATGTTTTTAGTAATGTCTTAAGTAATTCAGGTTTGAGTGTGAGTAAGATAGGATTTATGTATTTATTTATTTTTGTGAGCTATCCCTTCAATACTTGGTATTATAAAACAGTTTTTAATAAATAAAATGATACTCTAAAAAAAACTAAAACTACCAGAAGGAACAAACAATATTGTGTTTAAAAATATTAATGTTAATGTCTTATTTAGGCTACGGAACTGTTTACACTCATGCAAATGTGATAACAACAGTTCAGTAACACATACAAATTTTAATCACATTGTTTTTATATTAAAAAATTAAGTTAACATATTAAAATGACAGCATTAAAATTATATATATATATGCACACACAATTTCTGAGTAAGAAAGATGTTTGTAGCTTCACTTGGTAAATCATCATTATTTGAATTTGGATTGAACTGCTGGATTGTATCCTATTTGCCACTTTGATTCAAATTAAAGAATTTAATATTTAATTGCTTTCTCAATTAAATATCGAATGTTACACAAACCCACTGCAAAAAATTGTCCTGAACAAAATGGTCCCAAACATAGATAATATAAAAAGAGAGTGCAGCAAAAACAGTCCCAAACAAAGTAACTCCCCATATTAACAGAGTCCTGCTTCTCAGAGCAGAAATGAGAGTGAATCGTGTCTCTTCTGCATTATACGATTAATTGGAATACATTAGCTGAGTGCACCTGTGACCTGACTGCATGACGAACTGCAGGGAATGGAGGGGAATGTCAAATGAGAGCAGGATGTAAAGAGATGAAAGAGGGAATGATTTTTGCAGCAGCGTGCATTTCAGAATTCCCAAACAACACACTCTCAGATTAAACTCTTTTGTTCCAGTGTTGTGCGTTTCTGCCGGAGAATCATTCTCACTTAAACAACTAACCCAGACGGGCCCAATCTAGCGCTGCTTAACTCAGAGTGATAGGCCAGACCAGCAGATTTTACTCGCGCTTATACATTTTTTTAAATGCATCATGGTTGCTTTTCCCTCAAAGCTTATTATTAACTTGTTTAAATTCATTTCAAAAGCTGTAAATTCATTACTGCAGGAACTCTCTAAAGCACTTGAAGTGTTCATTATGGTTTTGCACTAGCAATCAATTGTTCCTGTCTTGTTCTGGATCAAACTAATGACTGATGAAGTTTGTTAATGACTATGTTGCAGAACTTTAAAAAATGCTTTAGTTTGATTAATTCAGCGTGGGTTTAAGTGCTCTTTTCTATTCCAGAATCACTTCTCCGTAATATCTGAAGGCTACCTGTTAAGTCTTTATACACTTTCTTTGTCCCCAAAGTGCTGTTAGACAATCTCTCTGAAAGCAACCAGGACAGATAGATGTTTTTGATCAATTCTGGCTTGAAAATTCAGTCACAAAATCGGTTTTGATTATGTAATTTCTGTGTATTTTCCCTGTCTGCTGTCTTTCACAGCACTGTACAGTTTTATGATGTTTTTTCAGTATGTTTTATTGGTGATATCAGCTATAATGTAACTTCTGTTGTGCCTAATAAACATGAATTGTTCATGTTAGAGAGCAGTTTGTTGGTTTTGGAACCGGTATCAGATTTATGAACCAGTCATTCAGAGATGTGTTTTGCAATCAGGAATAGATCATAGGGACCACTGGAACTGGTCTGTGAACCATTTTACAGTAAAGGATTCTTTAAAAAGAACTGGATCAAACAGAATGATTTATTTTGAATCAGACAGCGGTATTTTACAGCCCAGATTGGCTCAGGTTAGTTGCTAGTGAAATGTTTAGACTGTGTTTGTTCTTGTGGTGTCATCAGCCAATCAACACTACCGCAATGTCATCTTCTGTTCACGTGATATATAAATATACACAGAACACAAACATATGTTATGTAAACTTTTATTTTAAACCGATAAATCGCAATTAATTGTTTTTCAGCTCTAGTTGATAGATTTTATAACATAGTTAGACAGGGTCAGGCAACAATTGCCTTTAAGATCAAGGCATCTTCTAGATTGAAATATTGAGAACTGCTTTATTTTATATTGCCTTATGAAATTGACTGGTCTTAGAAGGTCTCTAAACAAACTTGTCTGATTAGCTTGTTTTAGAAGGGCTTGGGTCCTACTCAGCCGAGAGACCACTTGGTTTAACAACAAGATCAGTTTAAACCAGCTAAACCCATAAAACCAGCTCATGCTGACTTCACCTTTGTTGCTTCTTTTGTTTAATATTAAAAACCCTACACACACACACACACGCACACACACGTACAAACTGTTTCTCTCTCTTTCTTTCTCTTTGTTTGTCTAATCAGCAGGCCGTATCAGAGCCGGTCCTAAAGGTCAGCAGGTGGAGAAAATCAATCTACACCTTGCCCTTTTTAACTGAGGAACAGGTCACACCATGCAGTAGAGGAGAGGCTGTGAGCTGCATCATCTTCCTGCTGCTCACACACGCGTACACACACACAGATTATCAGGTCAAGGTCACTGCTTTTGTTCCAATCTGTTGCTCTCGCTGACCTTTCATGTTTTCGTCTGCAGTCTCTGCAGTATCGGTCTGTAATCAGGATTCTTCTCTCACACCGAGTCTTATTTCATTTTCAGCCCTTTTAAAAGCTTTTAAAAGTCAGGATAGAAATTCACTGTTTGCACTGCCTTTGGGAGGTTGCTGAGAGAGAGGGACATCTTTGATGACTCACAGTTCTTTTTGGGAAGCACATGTGGCAAGCCAAAACACACACACATATACACACACACACACACACTACTGTTCAAACATTTGGAATCAGAATGATTTTTTATGCTCATCTAGGCTCCATTTATTTGACCAAAATACAGATAAAAACACTAATCTTGCAAAATCTTATTACAATATAAAATAATGTTTTTTTTTATTACACTTTAAAATATAATATATTTCTGTGATGCAAAGCTGAATTTCCATTACCCATTACTCCAGTCTAAAGTGTCACCTTCAGAAATAATTCTAATATGCTAATTTATTTTATTTTTTGCAGGATTCTTTGATTAATAAAAAGTAAAAAAAACAGCATTTATTTAAAATATAAATATTTTCTAACAATATAAATTGTTATCTAAATTTAACACATCTTTGCTGAATACAAGTTTAAATTTCTTAAAAAAAAAAAAAGATAAACTTTCAATGACCCCAAACTTTAAACTGTATTGTATATTGTTAGAATAGATTTTTTTTTTTAAATAAATGCTCTTCTTTTTAAATTGTTATTGATCAAAAATGGAGACTGGAAGACTGGAGTAATGATGCTTTGCATCACTGGAATAGCTTACATTTGAATGTATATTAAAACAGAAACATTTTTATATAATATTTCACAGTACTGCATTTTTTAAAATGTGTTATTAATGTCTCCTTACATTATTTATTGTTTACATATGGTGGTTTGTTCTACCTAATGTATCAGATTTTTTATTATCATTTTGAATCATATTTAACACTTGCTTTAATTAATGTATTTCTATCATAAAATTCTCCATTAAGTTTATTTTTGGGGGGTGAAATGTGATGTTTTGTGCGATTCACAAGAACAAGTGTTAAATGAGCAGCAGATATGGATCTTTAGACGGGCGTCTGTCTTGCCGAGGGTGGATGGAGGCAGGGGATTTCTGGCTGAATATGGCTCCTGTTGTTCTACATTGGCAGAGCAGTGCATTGTGTTAGATATGATCAATAGATGTGAGCAGCCAGCGTTTAATTGCCTTTTGTTAACATGGAGTTGTTTGACAGAAGGAAAGAAGAGTCCCCGAGGGCTGTGCAAGGGTGTGAGCGGGTGCAGGAGAGTGTGTGTGTGTGCGCATGTGCCGTTCTACATTCAGGACACGCTTTTACCTTTGTTCCTGCTGATGCCACATTAATTGCAAATTCAACTCAACCGCTCTGCAAACGCTGCTTGTTTTCCTTTCAAGGCCTGAAGCGTAGCCTGTGCTACTGTGCTCACGAAAACGCTTCTAGCTACACAAATCTGCGTTATAAAATGCGTCAGACTGCACTTCATACTGCAAGATGAGTACCTATTGCATAGTTCTGCCTGGAATTAGTGTAAACTCTTGTTTTATGGTCAGCTTTCTCTTTTACGTCACCTATCTTCATGGTTTACAAAAGTAAGCTGGTACTGTATGTTTATAATTTAATTTAATTGCATAGACATTTGAAAACATTAAGTATAGACATCCGGCAGCAGGACGAAAGATGGTCAGGTAGATGTAACTCTGTGGAAATGAGCTCATGAATATGAATTACTTTGAGATGGCATTGCTTGATAATCTCAATATTTCAATTTTTAAATATTCATGAGCCATAGGAGTTCCATGATGTTTTGGCTTTGAGATATAATTTTACATAATTATTATTATTATAATTATTTATATTCAAAATATACTGTACATTTATATTTCAAACTATATTCAGAAAAGCAGAAAATGTAATGTAATTAAAATGTTTTAGTTATTTTTTAAACAAATTTTGTACAAAGCTTTTTTTAATATAATGTATTATACTGTAAGGTCCCGCCTACTTATTACCAAATTAATATTCAAGAATTACAGAAGGTTATCGATCCAATTGTACATTGTTTATTTTGATTTATTAGATTTAAAAAAAATTCTAATCAAAATATAAATGTATATTTTAAAATATATTTATAATATAAATATAAAATATATACAAAAATAAAGGTAATACTATTATAATTTTTTTGTTGTTTGTTTATTTCTAGCTCATAAAATAATATCCAGAATTCACAATTAGTTGTTTGGGTATTTCTCAACACAAATCTAAGATTTTTTAAACAAAATTTATATGAAATGTATTTAAAATAATCTTTTCTGTTCAGTCACATTGCTTCAATTCAATTCAAGTTCAATTCTGCATTGGTTTTGAGGTAAAACATTGTTTTACATAAATTATTTATTTATATAGATTATTGTTAGTTGTTTTTTTTAATTTCTAATTAAACTATAAACTGATAAATTAAATATATTTACATATTATATATTATATTATGTATGCAATGTGCAATTTTCAGTGGTTTGGCTATTTCTTTACACAGATTTAAGATTTTTCTTCTGAAATGTAATTTGCATGAACATTCATGCTTTATTTTCTTCTCAGTTCACAAAGACAAATTTGCGTTTGACAGTTGATTTGCTAACTTTGTTACACTTGCAACAATACACGCTTGAATAAGGTTGGCTTAGATTCTGCTGGACATGTTTTAGTAGCTCATATTTTCAGATTTTTTCCAAATCTTTGACCCTGCCAATATCTCTGTCTGGGCAACACTGTTGTGACAAAATCATAACCGCTCCCAAAATGCAGAAGATCTGTCCACAGATACTTTAATCTCTGTGTTTTTCTGTAAGTTTCTTTCAAGGCCAAAAAGACAAATTAAATTTTTTTTTTATTAAAATATCACCATGCTCAACTATCACAAATTATAGCCTTCGTCAGAAATGTTCTTTTAATGCAAGGCGACAGCAGTAGATCATACATGAATGTGGGGGCCGCACACTTTGCAATGCGTTGGCCGAGCTTTTGCGTATATGAACAATCAGAAAGCACCAAACAAAACAAACACTGTTTGAGCCAAGAGACCGAGATGAAAAACAGGGTGCTTCATCACAAGAGAGGGAGGGAACGGAAATATAGAGGGCCAGCCAAGACTAGTTCAAATTATTTGTGCTGTGTGGGTGTGTGATATCTTACAGTGTCTAAATGAGGATACACACATACAGGGACTTCTATGTGTGTGTGTGTGTGATAGTTTTTTTTTTTTTTGGTGTTGCAGCCATCATGCAGTGTGTGTGTGTATTTGTATAAATGAGGAAGCTTGCATGCAGGGCAGAGAGGACACATAGCTTTGAAGTGTAAATTACTGGCACAGGAAGTGTGTGTTTGTGGTGCTGGGACACATTTCATTATGCTCCAGCCTTTCTGTTTAGCATTTAGGTAGACCAGGTAAAATCACAAAGCGCCACATAGCCTAAGCCATGAATCCGCGTAATATACATGCACTTTGATAGCTTTGGTTTGTAATAATTACAATAACTGTACTTTTTCAGGGACTTTAAATATTGGTGCAGTGCTGGGATTAAAACTGGCGAGGCAAGACACATCACGCTCTGCTAGCCTGCAAACAAATGAAGTCAGACATTCTCTCTGCAGTCATCAGGCTTTTCTCTCTGGCTTGTGTGAGCTGTTTCGAACGCGAAAGCATTTAAGCTTGTAAACAGTGGAATCAATATTTTCCGACATCAAAAAAACCTGACCGAGCTGTTCCCTTCCACAGCAGCAGAGGAACCTTCTACTGTAATTGCCAATGAGAACATCCACACACAGACACACACACAAGCACAAAAGCTTCTCTTAGAGACATTTATCAGTGGTTTGCCAGCAACAGACGACTTGCTGCACTTTGAGACTCTGTGTGAAATGCTAAGAAGGTCTTTCTCCTTTCGCTTTTGTCCTGATGTCTCTTTTCCTCTCTCGCACCCCTGCCGTCTCTCCTCACTGCTTTAGGAACGCCGAGCCCTGACCTCTGACCTCCAGACTTCCTTCTGAGTGCGCGGCAGGCACAGATAACACATCGTTCCTCAGTCTCACGCAGGGGTACAGAGCACCTGAGAATGTCAAGCGTCAAATATCAGAAGTTTGCTGGGAAATGGCACACGTTTCCTATCAATTCTCTCAGACTCACTGTCTCTAGCTGTGAATAATAATAACAGGAGTAAGGTGGGATGTTTTAAAGGTATGATTTCTTTCCCTCAGATGGAGCGTGACTGATGCGTCTTTCACTAAAGTGAATGGTTTTGTGCTGGATGAATAAGGCATGAGTCAAAACACAGGGAAGTTTATTGGGTAAACCATTTGAAATCTATCACATACCCCAAAAATAAAGGAAAAATGTGAAATTTTGGTCCCACTTTATATTAAGTGTCCCTAGTACCTGTGTGCTTTATTGGTTACTAGATGTGTATCATATGCAACCACAGTGTAAGTACACACCAGTACATAGTATCTACAGCTGTAATATTTCTGTTACTACACACATGTAACAACCCTCAGAATCATGTGCGTAAGTACAAATGTGTAACAGGACATTGGTAACAACAGTTTTTGGTAATGAAAGTACAACATGTGTTTGTGTAACAGGACTAACAGCACGTTTTGGTAAATAAAGTGTTACACTTTATATTAAATAGATAATTGCTTTGGATTTAGCATGTAATTACTCTGATGTTACACAGCAGTGGGCAGCAAGTTAGGCTTTACGTATAAATTGTGGTTGGTGTCCAGAATGTTACACTTCATATTAATTGGCCAGTTCCTGGGGAGTTACCCTGTATGGTAACACTTTATTTTGATGGTCCCTTTTGAACAATCTGTTGACAATAAGTAGATTTGCACCTACATGTCAACTAACTATCATTAGAATATTAGTACACTGTCTAATTAATATCTGCTAACTCTTTATTGTGATGGTCTTCCTAAAGACTCTCTACTGACTATAAGTAACTGTGCAAGTGCATATCAACTTATTCTAACCCTAACCCTACCAGTCTACTAATACTCTGGTAGCACTCTTTTACGATATGTAGGTGCAATGTTACTTATAATCAACAGAATATGTTAAAGGAACCATCAAAATAAAGTGAAACCCCATGTATATACTGTACACTGGTATTACAGAGGTGCACCAACTTTACATATCCCTAAACCTACTCAACTCTACTCCCCTGGTCACCCCCAGTTCCAATTACTGCATGTAATTTCTGTTAAATGACTAAAAAAAGTGTTGTCACCAATGTCCTGTTACACATTTGTACTTAAACACACCATTCTGATTGTTGTTACACGTATTAGTTATTACATATATGTAAATATTACAGCTGTAGATACTATGTAGCAATGTGTACTTACTGTACACTGTGGTTACATACTAGATACACATCTAGTTACTATGTAAGTACACGGATATTAGGGACCCTTAATATAAGTGGGACCGAAATTTTAAGAATTGCATGAACATTAGTTACAGCTATTTTGTAATTCCTATTATTAGTATTTTATTTATGAGTTTAATGAAGTATTTTGCATTTGTCATTTCATTTTAATATTTCTGTACAGAGAAATTACAAATTGGAGGTATTTTTTAATTTATTTATTAGTTTATTTTAGCAGAGACAGTTAATAAGCAATACAAATTATATATATATTTAAACAGAAATAGCTGCGACTATTTATTTGTCATTTGTTTAGAATGTTTAGAAATGAAACTAAAATGTATAAAACCATTAAAGGGGTTATGAACAAAAAATAAAAAGCACAGTAAATCTTTGTATAAGTATCATGAAAGTAATTAGCTAAAATAATACATATTATTATGTGCTTAATTATGAAAATGTCAAAATGCAAACACACTGTTTTATAAATGAGCTTCATTTTAATGAGATGAATTATTTCTATTAGTTTCAGAATGAGCATTTTTATTATTGATCCTCAACATTGATCCTATTATTGACTGATTTAATGTCTAAATGAGAATGTAAATTATATTTCGAGTAGTAAATCTGTGTGTGAAAAGTGAAATAGAGAATGTTTCTAAGAGAGAGAATAGGTTTTTCCCGCTGCTCTTGAGGTTTGTAGTCTGCTCTTTATAAATAGTTGATCTGATGTGAGAGATGACACATTTCTGTTGGCTGGGTAAAGGAAAGCTCATGGTGATTTTGGGACTGAGGTGACTCATCAGACACAACAGATGTTAGGGGGAGCTGAGATCAGACACACATTAGCACGAGACTCTCACCTTGGTCTTCCTCGAGGACTTGGAGAGAGAGCGAATTTTAAAAGGGTTGTATATTGAAGTACCACATTTTTGTGTGCTTTGCAAGGGAAATCTATTATTCTGTTATATGACCCCTTTAAAATTCTCTTTATAATACCAGGATGTGCATTCTTTGGGAATCAAAAAAAATAAAACCCTTTAACACACATGTAAATCCATCATTCTGGAGACAGACTATCACATCTGAGGTTCGGGCGAGGACTGGTAAACACATACGCAGACATAGTCGATAGACAATCTCCTGGATTTGTTAAAAATACATACACTCTTTGATCCAGCTGGCTGACATGTGGTCTCTGAAATGTCAGACAGTGGATTATTGACTGATGCCATTTCAGTGATATTCTTGAGGCTTTCCATTAAATGGGTGCCTTTTTCATTTTCTCTTTTGGTTTTTAAAGTAGATTTTGGTCAGACCTTCTTTTTTTTGAGACAAAGACTTGTATTTAAGTACATTTGGTAAATTAATAATAAATGAGTGTCTGGGGATTTTCTGAACTTGTGAACTTGCCAGAATTGGATTAATCATATGGGCATTTGGACACCTGCCCAGGGGCTTATGACCACCACATAAGGCTTTCTAAATGTTTTCAAATAGCAGGAGATGCAGTGCAAAAGGCCAGAGACGATCCCCAATGGTCACCTGGTGATTGGCTGCCAAATCAACATCGTCAGGGGCCCTGTGATACCTTGATCCGCCCCTGGCTGCTGCTAGCTCTTTTATCATGGCTCTGGTCTCCATATCATTAACATTCAAGAGTCAGTCATTTGTAAAATTTAAACACTTTAACAGATACATTTCATTGTATTTACATTATGTAAAATATACATTTATACTATATAACATAATAATGTAAAATATTCTAAATTGTAATCAGTTTCTGTAGTTTTTAATGTACCGTATAAATAAATATATATTTATTTGGAAACTTTTAAATGCCTTTTATTGTATTTTTTAAAATTGAATTACCATTATTTAGCACATAAGTTAATATTAAATTATATTTAAGCTTCCAAAAGTCAACTTTTAGCATTTAATAAATTTTATCAGATGTTGAAGATTCAAATAGTGGTACTTTCATGAAATGACTCTTCCTCCTCTTGTCGTGTTGAAAGACAATCTGAAAGTTGAGATGTTCCTAATGGCTTATGATATCAAACGAATAGTCACAATGTGACTGACTCCCTGTGTGTATGCCGCTACAGACGGATTAGAGTGTGGCTGAGGGCTTGTATGTTTGTTACGGTTGCCCCATTGCTTTTCAGATGAACCTCTGAGTCTTTGAAGACAGCACGACTTAGGATTCAATCATCTCTAATCTTCCTCTCTCCCTGACGGCAGACCCCAGAGATCCGCTCTCAACCCCACATGGCCTCTGAGTTCTCAGGGTAGCCTGTCCCTCCTCTCAACTTTCTCCATCTCTTCCTCTACGCCTCAACCCATCTTTCTGCTTCTCTCTTCTGCGTTTCTCTACTTTAGTTTTATGCTTGAATCTTCGTCCTTGATATTTCTCTCTCTGCTCTGTTGAATGACTGGTTGGGGATATTGTTTATCAGCATGGCATTGCTGGTGTATTCACTGTGTTGCCGAACTAGTTAAAAAGATCATGATATTACTCAAGCGGACCCAACTCCTGGCAATCGACTGTCCTGCAAAGTTAAGCTCTAACTCTAATCGGAACACACATGGCTTTATTTTTCAAGGGATCCTAAAACACATAATTGGTTGCTTTAGGTGTGTTTGATTAGAGTTAGAGCTACTGTAAACTTTGCAGGACAGTCAATCGCCAGGAGCAGGGCACCCCTGCCTTTAACTTAATTGAAGACTTAACTGGTGTGGCATTAATTGTAAAATACATTTAGAACAGCTTACTAAAGCAAAACAACTTACTAAAGCAAGTTTTAAACTGATAAACACCTTTGAACCACCATTGATCCATACTGGTTATGTAACAGAAAGCTGTGCGTCTCTGGTCCATTTCTTCTGTTTAGTCTGCTGATGTTGAACATGAGTAAAATCAACCTTGCAGGCTTTCTCAGTAGCTGATTTTTAAATCGGGCTTAAAGACATATTTTTACTCTTTAGCATTTGAGTGCTGTGTTATGAGTTTTTATTTTAATTCCTCTTTTATTTGTTTTATTTTTTGCTGTTTTTTGCTATTTTATGTAAAGCACTTTGGATCAACTACTGTTGTCTTGAACTTGTGCTCTATAAATAAAACTTGCATTCGACTTGTCATAAACACTACATACACAAACAGGCAGCGATGTGGAAGCAGGTGTTGATCATCCTCTGCGGACGTGTTTAGCTCCAGTATTAAATCACGGAGTAGTACATTCCACAACCAATCGTTTTGTCAGACTGGCTTTAATATAAGCTGTTTTTAGACTATTGAGAATCTTTTTTTATAGTACAATGACCTCAGATGTCTCAGTTCCTGAGCATTAATTGCTTTAAGATTAAACATAATGTTTAAAGATGATCTGTGTAAGACACAACCAAAAAGCACTTAGCAGTAAGGAGATGCTGTGGGGAAGTTTTTTTTTTTTGCAAAATGCAGAACTTTTATATTGTTTTTCTCTTTCAAACAGTTTGCTGTAAAAACTTGGGGGAATATAAAACTTCTGTTTAGCAAATGTTTCTTGGCAAATCTAACATTTATGCAAAAGCATTCACTTTTCAGTGCAAATTTGTCTGGTGTAACGCTAAAGTTTAGAGAGTAAATGCAAAATTTAGTTTCACGAATGAACGCAACAGTATTTCAATCAATTTATTCTTGCCATCTTATATTTTTTCCATCACCGTGTCTCTTCACAGTAGTGTAAAGTCTGTGAACAGGATATGTTCAGTTTAGTCAGTCTGAACTGGCTAGTGCTGTGTGTGTGTGTGGGGAAAAAACAACTTTTTGATGTCTACATGATTCTTTTGACTTGCCAGCAATCAAAGGATTTATTCACTCTGAAACACGTACTCACAAACACACATACACACGTCTTCAGCAGGCTTTTGGGGTGCTGTTGTAACACACACACACACACACATTTTTTTGCCTATCTTGGCAAGGACTTGCATGTTTATATACTGAGCTAATGATGTTTTTATCCCCTAATCCTCACACAATCCTTTTTGCATTATACATTAAGTCATTATTTATTATGTTTATTAAGCCATTTTACTTGTGAGAGCTGTTGGATGCTCCTAAAATTGTAGCTGATTTACTATTACAGTCCTTAAGGGCACATTTCTGGACTGCTGTATTTTAAACTAGGTTGTAAACTAAATGACTCCTTTTCCTCATGTAAGGATTTTTTTTTATAAGCATAGTAAATAACCGTAATGGTATCATTGAGTACAGTATCAGTCGCAGAACTACGTCTGAGAAACTGTGTAGACTAAAACATCACATCTTCTCCATGCATCACACACCATTCAGGGTACGTACTTTCTCTCTTAATTTATTTAATCAGACAGAAAGTGAGGTAAAAATAGATGAGAATGAGATATAACAGGAAAGAAATAAAACGAGATGAAAGCTGACCTGTCACTTCATTGACGAGTGAGTTGTTTGCATTTTTCTTTGATGTGGTTCCCTGGAAACAAAACTTATGGAAATTATTCAGGTAAAGAATCTTGTGGGTACTCACTACATTTGCATTCTTCTGTCTGTGTGACCTTTTGACCTCTCTCAGGAGTGTAGGATATGAAAGTTGCTCAGAAGAAAGGTAAAGTGAACAAGCAGTACAGACATGACTTAATTTAGAGAAATGATATGAATGTAAAATGAAGGATTCTTATATAAATATAACATGACCCAATAATGTCAGGCAGTGGGTAATTTTTTTTTAGATGAAACACTTTCTAATGTTTTCTAGATATATTATGGTTTTAAATGCTATATATTTTATTTTTAGGTTACATGATTTTCAATAATTACACAATAATTAATATCAATGTAGTTACATTATATGCTGATCAGATGTAATTACATATTAAATTAAAAAAACGAGAAGAACTTAATTTACTTGGAAAAAAATTATAACTAATATTTATACATTGTACATTATCTTAGTAAACTAATTTGTTTATTAATTTTTTTATCCAATTTTAAAATCATGATGTTTGCTTGATGTATTTTATATCAGGTGGGGGAAAAAAATTCACACACACACGTTGGCGTAATGGTTTTTATACTGGACAAACTGTATGTGGTATTGTCCTACACCTACCCCTGCATTTTCAGATTTTCAAAAAAACACAATTTTGTATGTTTTTAAAGCCTTTTGTTTTAAA
>JAUCMT010000047.1:19747786-19757922 GCA_032357475.1 Enteromius thamalakanensis | reverse complement strand
AGACCTGAATGAAACAAAAAGACAGCGGTATTTAAAGGGCTACAAATTAAGAGAAAAGTGAGGACAGCTGGCAAAAACACAGGTGATACAATCAAACTGATGAGGGAGAAACCAAAATGACAGGACTGAACCAAAATACACAAAAACACGGGGAAGCACGAGACAAGACAGGAACACAATGTTACAATAAGGTAATTACAAAATTAATTGTACACCTTAAAAAATTCTTACTTTTATTTATTTATTTTTCAAATTTGATCTCATGGTGGAAACAAACTTAGTTAAGAAAAGAACATATACATTTTGTATAATTTAGTCAATCAATCAATCAATCAATCAATCAATCAATCAATCAATCAAAAAAAGAAATGTAAAAAGTTACTTTTTTCAATCCAAACTAGCCTCTGCTTTATGGAAATGATCTGCTTTGACATCCATGATTGTAAAATGAATTATTACATTTAAATTACATTATCTATGAAATGTCCCTTTAGTGCTTGAACTCTGTTAAGAGGAAACCTAACTATAGGTTTTTGCACAATTACATTTGTGTTTTTTAATACATTTTTTAAATAATTGGATTATGTGCAACTGTGTTTGTTAATTTAGCAAAACACACACCTCCCTATCCCATGAGTCGATTCATAAGCCATCCTTGGACGTGTGTCCTCATTTTTGATTTACTTCCTCATGTTTCTACTTGGTTTTCTCTGTAGCCGCTGCTCTGAGGATCTGGCTTTGAGCTCTGATAACCACAGCAAGATGGATGAGGCAGAAATGAAGTCAGCGTTAGTCACTCTGTCTCATTTGCAGGCCTCTACATCTTCGTCAGCTTTAAGACAGAAGTGAAAGGCTGCTGGGCTGGTCGGCGTAGTTTTAAAGTCAGAGATACTTTCCTCTCTTGTCAGTTTTTACTTGTAATTGCTGTCTGGCCTTGTTAAACATGCCTGTATGAATATGTGTAATAACAGGTGTGTATGAAGGTATTTTCTCTCTCCGGCGCTTCACTTTTACAAGCTCGGCTCTCATGTATCAGTGGTAATCAGCTATCGTTACTAACGGGGGAGTGAGTTCGACAGAGATATATTAGGTAGTAAAAAACCACAAGCCCTCAGTCAAAATGCAAACCTGCTTGGTAAATGAAACCAGACAGGTTAATGCTCTGAGGGCCCATAAATTACACTGACCTTTTTTCAGACAGGACAAGTTCTTTTCCAGTTTTTTCATTTTGTAATACTGTAACGCTTAATGTAGCTCTCCTTCACCATGTCAGCTGGTTAAGTATTAACTGGAATGGGAACTAGGCCACTATACTGATGGAGTTCTTTTCTTCTATCCATTTAGTTTGGAACGTGGCCCGCTGAACATGTAGATAAATTCTTTATTACCATGCAAGCACCAATTTTCCATCTGAGTTAGGGCTCTTTTAGGCAGTGAATTACTGCAGGATAATACAGGCTCGCAAAGCGTCCCTACACATGCGGATGTAACAAATCACAGGCAGAAACAAAGTGGAAATCTTATTCATTTTCTCCATAGAAAAAAGATTTTAGTAATAAAGTGTAAACCTTTTAAGACAAACTGAGCATGGTGAGATTTAGTGACGATATATGATCTTGTAGTCAATGTGATTTCAAGTTTATTGTTTAAAGAATTCCCTTTGAAAATACGTATTACCCATTACCAATGCCATGTCAGTCAGTCTTTACTCTGTTACTCATGTAGCCTAAATCTAAGCCGTTTTTGTAAACCTTTAAAATAACTGCACACTATGAATCATTAGTTAAGCATTAGTAAATAGTCAGTGCATCCTTTATAAAGCATTGTTCCAACATTAATAGTCATTAGTAAGCAGTTTATAAATACAGCTATAAATGCCTTGTTCTTGATTTATGAGTATATCTAAATGTACAAAGGAGATTTAAATGGTCAGTTATCTTCCTACCAGAAACAATAAACAAACACAACACAGAGGGATACAACTATTCATTTCAATAGGCAAAAAAATATAAAACTGTACACTTTGTTTTCTGAAATTAAAGGTTTGTTTTTTCATTTATGAAGTGTACAGCTGTACGATACAATTTTTTGCATCTTAAAAAAATATTTTGGTGTTTTGTATCCCTCTGTGTTGTGTTTAACATTTCTGTTTGGAAAATAAATGAGCCTTACAACTGCTATTTAAATGCTTTACAAGGTATAAATAGTCCTCTCTTTAGATGAGCTCCCAAAAACAAATGGCTGGCAATTAATAAATGCTTTATAACTACCTGACTTAATCATGAATTACAACATGTGTTAATAAAGCATTTATTAACACACTGAGCAACTATTATCATGTGTTTAAATAATAAAATTCATTAATAATATACTTAGACTTTCTAAATTATCTTAATAAACACTGACAACACCTAAATAACTGGTTTGTAAATAAAGTAATAATTAAAAAAAATATATAAAATGATCATTAATAAAGTATGAAAATTCAATTATTAAATATTATATATATCCTCAAGAATAAGGCGTTTATAGACGCACTCGTAAATATTAATTGTCCATATTTAACACACACACACACACACACACACACACAAACTGCGAAGTTAATCACATGTAACATTACCTAACATAACTTAACCTTTTTTTTGTATGTCAGGTAAACTTAACCTTCAACCCTGCAATCAGAGTTTGTGACATACCTCAATGTGAAGTGGGTCAGAGAGTTTTTACTGCTTTAGCGTGATTTCTCTCATCTCATAACTTTTCTCCTTACAGCACTGGTGACTCTGTTCAAGCTGCAGTGTCCTGTTAGTGTGAACCCACCTGCTAGACAACAAAATAAATAAAGTACTGACCTCTCGGGCCAGGTATACAAATGCTGCATTGACTTTTTATCCACTACGACTAAAAGGCATTATTTATCACTAAGCTTTTGTATACTATTATTATTATAATTATTTGTTATCATTATTTGTTTGTTTGATTTGCACTGAAGAACATAAATGAAGCTAAATTCATACAACACAAAGTCACACCTGTTTAAAATTCAAATTTAATTAAAACATCTTATTAAACCAAAAAGGTTGTTGTTTAACACACACACACACACACACACACACACACACACATATGGGGTTATCATCTCTCGTTTTCATATATAAATTATTCCTAGTCAAAACTTCTATTATCAATTGTTTTTGCACATTTATTTTCTAATGTAGGCTTTTGCAATACTGTTTTATGTATACTCTTAGCTGCAAATAATTTGCCATTAATTTGCCGGTGTAAAATGTCTGACAATACCCTCTAGTGGCCAAAAGCCTTTTTGTAAAAGAAAGATCTTTGCCTTCCAAACTATAACATCCAAATCAGTCTGTTTAACAAAAATTAAGTCTGTCACTAAAAATTATAAAATAAATGAATAAATAAATAAACAGCCCTTAAAATCAGATTTTAGACTTAGATTTTAGGTGTCTCACTGCATGTAATATTATCTACAAAAAAATCAAATAGCAGACTTTTCATGACTTTTCATGACATTTATGTCAACTAAAATATATTTGTATCATCAACAAAATAATAATAGTTTGATTGGATGTTCAACGTTTTCCACAAAAAAATAATAAACATAAAACACTAAGATATTTTAAATAATACAGTACAGTACAGATTAAACCTTAATATAATATATTTGTATATATTTTATATATATCTTATATATTATTAAATGCTACTGTATTATTATTTTTTTCTCCCTTTAATATAATGAAGAAAAGCCTTTCAAGTTTCTGTGGTCACTGGAAAAGTGGACCGTCAGCTTAAAAGTAATATTGATACTAAATATTTTGGTCTTGAAGTTGGAGGTGAAAAATAGACCCCCATTAGACTATGGTACAGTTCCCCTTAGAGGAAACTTATGCTCCGTCAACTCGAAATATGATGACACTTTGGGGAATGCTTTTAGTGTGACAGTATTGTAGCAGAAGATTTTAAGGACTTGCCACCTCTTACCCTTACAAAGAACGTATGGAGGTTGTGACTTGTGTGGTGGACAAGTCAAGTCAAAGATCAAATGGCTAATTGAAAAGTAGCAAGTGCAGAAAATGAGTAAGCTCGATGAGTGTTTAGTCGAGCACAGCCTCCACATCACAGCCTGCCTTTTCTTTCTCGTTTCAGCAGAATAGCTATGGGATGTTGCCACAGGTTGAAGAGACATTTGAAACTTATCTCTCAATGACATTGTATCATCCCTGAAGACCACGACACTTCCCACCAAGCAATGCTGAACTATAGGCTGACCTACAAGGACTTTGGATTTGGGTGAGAAGGTCTGACAATATAAAAGAGCTCCATCAGGCCACAGATCTGTCTTTCCGGTCCACAAAGGATACACCCCATGTCATCGGCCCCTCAATGACAGCAGTGATGGCTACGGAAAAGCACCAAGAAGGAGGATAAATGATTTCTACTTGATGCCCCATTGTTGCCTTCTAGCCTCTTTGATGACACGATGGTTTCCAGCTAAAACCCTGTTGATGCAGCCTTGCAGCTCTCTCAAAAAAGGTCTGTAGAAAGAGTAGTTTGAGATTTCCTGCTGGTCAGCCTCTTCAGGACACCAGACCTCGTATTTACAAAGCACCAAAGGTCAGTACTGACTGATCCCCTAGGTATATAATGTGAAGCATGGAAGCTTTTACACAACATATATTATAGTACTCTGTACAGTGGAAAGTGGTTAAAGAATCCAATTTGGATCTCATTCGACCAAGTTCAACAGGGTGGTTTGGACTGTAGTCAACCCTGAGTAGAGTCAAGTGATGAAACAAGTACTGTAGTACAGTCAATTTTGAAAAAGAAGAACATTGCAGCCACGATTTTCACACAGAAGACCATGTTTCTGGAGGTTGTGTGGGACTCTGCTCATATCGAATCCATCCTGGCTGCAGTGTCTGGATAAGCTAGACCAGGTCATCGGTGTGAAACACTTTTTCTTTCCCTATTTAGTTTCTTCATACTGAGTTCCTGGAACTAAAACCCTACCTATTTCCTGTGGTGCGAACATGGCAAAAAGTAGGTAGTTCCACAATTGGTTTGGGTACTATTACATAGTTATTGTGGTATCTTGGGAGCTGGTAGTAATTCTGGAAGGGTAATCCCTGGTAGAAAAATTCCTCACTTTGAAAATGGTGTTTTTGTCGGCTATTACATCTCTTTAAAGAGCCTAGCCCTTTCTGTTACTCCCTTCTGTCTAGAGCAGTGGTTTTCAACCTGTGGGCCGACGGTATTGCAGGGGGGCCGCCATTTATTATTAATAGAAATTGTAATATTGTTAATAAATTTATTATTAATAAAAAATATTAATAAAAAATGTCTAGTTTGCTGATCGGTTATGTATATTTTCTGTTTATTCAATACATTACCGGTTTATTCAATAAAGACAATTAACAGCTTTGTTTCCGAGTACTTAGTTAACCCGACACAAAAAGAGGGATTGTTTAAATTCTTTTGCAGAGGGCCGCGGAAACATATGTGTTTGGCTGAGTGGGCCGTGAGTTAAAAAAGGTTGGGAACCACTGGTCTAGAGTTTTGCTTTGGGAAGAGTTAAAGCCATCCATCCTTCTGTCCTGTAGGCTGTACTACTTTCGAAGGAGGAAGTCAGACTAGCTATTTGCGTGCTTTGGATCAGAATCTAATACTGATTTGATTCGGCTTATCTTTGTTTCCTTGTATGCCATCACATGTTATGTCACGATGCAACATCCATCGAGATTGGATTAGTTGCACACATGCTTCAGAAGCTGTCATACTAAAGGTTTTACCCAAAGTGTCATCATTTGATGCAGCAACTCGTTCCCCCCCAGAAAACAAGGTTATAGGTGAAACATTTGTGTAAACCTATCTTCAGTCATCATGTAATGAGGGAGGAGTATGGGAATTAAACTGTCATGTACTGTTGCACATGCATACTGTCATGTATGCATGTGTAATAACTACACTAGAACTGAGGAGTGCATACCCAAACCTCAAGAACATATTCCCATACACTTGTCTCTGACAAGAGTTGTGAGTTGTCAGATCTGTGGTAATGTTGCAGAATAAAATGATTTAGAGTGCCTCTGCTACTAAGTACATACATATTAATGATTGTTTCAACAGGTCCTCATGTATGTTTTTATCTTTTTACAATTGAGAAGAGTTGTAACACAATGGAAATACTTGCACGGTAAAGGAAATTGTTTGCATATTTACTCACAATGGGAGTTTTGTTTGTTTTGTATAGAATTAGAGGCCCTCTAAAAGATCTTACTGTAGCAAAATTTAGCACAAAATACATTAAACAATGTATGAATGTGTTCTCTCTCTGATGAATTCAGACGGGTGATTGGTGGACCCTTCACATCCATTTAAGTTGAAGTCTGACAGGAACAGGGTTTATGAATGTGGGATAGACATCATTGCTGCATTTTTGTATTAAACAGCTTTAAAGACTCCCCCTTAAAATGTGTGATTAATACTCCTGGAATTTTTTTTTTTTTTTCAATAATTTAAATTATTGTATCTTTAACATTCAGCTTGTAAAATTGTGAGATTTAATTTACAAAAATTGCTAGGGTTTTGCTGTGAAGAATGGGTACTTTGGAGTCAAAGAGGTTGACAATCACTGCACTGTGGGCTTGTTTCTGAGGAGTGAACTTGGTCATCTGCACTGGTGCCCTTACAAAGGGTCCATTACTTCATACAAAATCAATTATACACTTTAATGAAATATTTACTTTGATTGTCATTTGTTACATATGGTTTGCATTTGCATGTAGCTAAATTCATTAGCTTAAAACCAAAAATACAAATTTATAAACACAAACGAATGCATTGTACCTGTACCTTTGGCTTACTACCTGTATGTAGCATGGATCTTATTCATGAAACAAAATGAAAACAAAATAACTGTGTAAAACATTCATAAAAGTATTTTTTCTTCTTATGTTTCATAGATTGGCCCATAAGTTATTTTTAAGAGCAACATTTTAAAATATTTCTTCGGAAAAATAGTAATTAAAGTAGGGACACATCACATGTTACTGAAGTTTATATGGCCAAAACTTTATTTTGGCCATTTGATTTAATGACTTAATCTCCATTAACAAAATGCTTTAGTAGTAGACAAAACATTGCTCTCTTTTAAAAACATTCACAGTTTAAAAACTGTGTTTTAAAGATCATGTGTCCTGAAGGAATGATGTATGACGAGTGTTAAGAGTTTCCAAACTATATCTGTCAAGGTAGATGAGAAAGATGCAAGCATCCCCACATTTCAAGCCCTGCTTCAAATTACACCTAACAATTAAAAGATTACGTTTCAATGAAAACAAAAGTGCACCACCTTTGTCCAAAATTGTTCACAGTGCTTGCGTGCCCTGCAGTAACTGTGGTTGCTTTATATTTGCTTAATTTATTTATTTTTGTATTTTTTTCGATTAACTCAAATTTCCTCCTTTATCATCACATTTAATCATGTAGATACTGGATTTAACCAAGGATTATACACATCTATGCCCACAACATAATTTGCTGCATGCACTAGTCTAATTAGTCTACTTTATGTATTTCTCATAAACAGGCATTGTGTACTTCTCAGAAATATACTTGAAATGACATTTAAGTATACCTGACTTATAAAAAGCCTAAATATTTTTTAGATCTGTTTGTGTTCATAGAAGCCATGTTTTCATTGTTACAGTATATGGTAGGGGGCGCTAGTACACATCTTCTGTAGTGAATTTCCCTCCTCACATTTTAAAACCTTAATGTTTACAGTATGTGGCATATATTTAAAAATATATATATATATAAACAGAAGTTTGTGGGTTGACTATAAAATTAAAACTTACCCTGTGCTCCATTAAATAAATAAATATGAAATTTATATATGTAATTTAAATTTGTTGGAGAGAGGGTCGCTTCCATGCACCTTTGGGTCAGAGAAAAGTATGTCACTGTAGTATGGGCTCACAGGCCAAATGTTAGTGCAGAGTACCCAGCCGTTTTGGGGTCACTGGGAGGGGTGCTGGGAGGTAATCTAACTGGGGACTTGGCTGTAGTACTGGGAGACTTCAATGCCTACATGGACATTGACCGTGACACCTGAAGAGGTGTGATAGGGAGTAACAGATTCCCTGATCTGAAATGGAGAAGTGTTCTGTTGTTGGATATCTGTACCAGTCACAGTTTGTCCATAACGAATACCATGTTCCAGCATAACGGTATCCATCAGTGCTCATGGCACCAGGATACCCTAGGCCGAAGGTTTATGATCAACTTTGTGGTCATTTAATCTGAACTCTAAATGGCCCAAATGTATTCTGAGGATCTGCTGGGAACGTCTGGCTGATTCCCCGCCATGACTTTGTCAGGGATGAGATTGGGATTCAGATGCAGCTGCAAACAAAGTCTTTTACTTCACTCGAAAATGGGAAAAAAAAACAAAATGAATGGACAAACAAAATCCCAGTAAGGTGCAGGCTGATAGTGTCCGTGGCCACAACAGACAAGAAAATCAGTCAAGCATTTCAGCAACAGGGATCCTGAACAGGCAAGATAGTTAAACATCCTTTCACACACAGACAAGACACAGACACTCCACAGGACTGGACTAGCCAGGGCAGCTGTAGCTACCCCGACAGGGAATCAGGAAACGGACAAAAGATAATAGACAAGAGGGAAGATAAGGAGAAGTTAATGAGCCTAAGATTAGGAGCAGTTGAGGGCAGAAGAGCTTAATAGAACAAGGAGGTGGAGATAACAGCAAAGAGACAGAGAATCATGTGGCAAATGACAACCTAACCCTGTGCTTAGGAGAAAGTTAAAACAAACATGAGAAAACACCCGTGATCCTGACAGACTTAGCCCCAGACGAGAAGGATGATGGATGGTTATATGCAATTTATTAAATTGACAGAATATCTGCATAATGCATTAATTATTAAGGAGAACTGGCATAGTAAGTCAGTTCACTTTCAGACTGTCACTCCGAGATGCTGTATCTTGGCCAAACTTTGATCAGTAGAACTGATACATTGGTACCCTTCTTTAAATATATGATCTGAGGGTCCTTGCCAAAGTTGGGCACAGTGCCAACTATGGGCCAAGAGATACCAAAAATGAACATTACTTCTTATAACTTTTGAAATGTTAGTGTCTGTGGATTCCTTGTGTCATGCTGAATTTGTGGTTTTACAGGATCGCCTGGACCATGAGTCTTCCATTTTGAAATAGCTTGGAGATCTACCTGCTTGTTGCTAGAGGCTGCTTCTGTGCTTCAAGCAAGCAGTGTCATAGAGCTGGGTGTAAACGGGGGGGCATGGAGAGTCACAAATGGAACGACACCGGAACATACTCAACATCCTCTGTCACCATCATGGAGCAGTGAGCGGTTCGAGAGCGTCATCAAAGATCCTACTCAGGCACCCTTTGCCAAACGGTGGACCCAGTTAAGCATTGCACCAAAGCACACTCAGATCCCTCCTCTGTCTGCACATGGACTGCTCTGTGCCCCACCGCGGGTATATCTGTGGTCCCACTGTTACAGACACTATGGCCCCCATGTTCCTCTGGAAACTTCAGATCTGTTCCCTGGATGGGAGGTGGAGGCTCTAGGTGACCTACCTCAGGAGGTAGCTGACACAATCCCTCTGGCAAAAGCACCATGCATGAGACCTGCTTAAGCCTTAAGGTAGAACCTGTTCATCCTTATTAATTATTAATACATCTTATTAATACATTCTAACAATCCTTTAACAGATATGAATATGAGAAACGTGTTAGTGTGTTATGTGTAAGCACAAATGTATGTACACCACAAATTTGGGAACAGGTTGGCAGTGTTGTGCAAGTTCACACTTTTCATGATCTAGTTCAAAGTTCAGTTCACACATGCTCAAAGTGAATGTCTCTGGGTTATGAATATAACCCCAGTTCCTTGAAGGAACGAGACACTGTGGGCGTTTCTCAATGTCAAGGAAGGATCCTCGGAAGCCAGAATTTCGAGGATGCTACGTCATCAACATCCGTCGAAGGACTGTTCCAATGTCGAGGATCCTCGGAATTTCAACCAAGGACTGAGTCCTTCGTTCGAAAAA
>JAUCMT010000047.1:19706576-19729867 GCA_032357475.1 Enteromius thamalakanensis | reverse complement strand
CCCCTTCCTGGAAATCCCCTGAAGGAAACTTCTTCTCAGGGGATTGGGCACCTTGTCACCTTGACAGACTTCTCCGGCGTTTCAATGCTGTCATGGAGATCATCTCCTAAGCGAGAAGTCCACTCTATGTGGCTGGCTTACTCTCCGAGATGAGTCTGTTGTAGACTAAGGCTCCTCTCGCGAAACAGAGGACCCTTAGAGATGTAACGATTGCAGTTGTGCTTTCTTTCCTGCAAGAGAAGTTGATGCGTAGGCTGTCCCCTTCTTCTCTCAAAGTGTATGTTGCTGTCACAGCCGCATTTCACAATGCAGTGGAGGCTGCACCCCTCGGTGAGCACCTACTCATTGTTCGGTTTCCTAGAGGTGCGTGTCGGGTTGATGAATAAGGAAATATCCGGAGACCACATCTCTCACCCTCTTGGGATATTGCTGTCGCCCTACATGGCCTGCAGCACGCTCCCTTCGAGCCCCTTTAGGAAGCAGATATAGAACAAATATATCTGGTGCTGAAGGACTGCACCTTTCAGTGTGCTGGTCTCTACTAAAGAGAATAAGAGACCCACAAACGTCTCTGTCTATATAGAGTGCCTTGAGCTGGGCTGGCTGAAAACCCGGCCAGCTTGTGCCCAGGGTTCCTACTGTGTTTAGGTAGGAACCCACAAGCTCTGCCCCGGGAGGAAGCAGACCCAGCCTTGAGTTGCTTGTCCTGTACGCACTTTCAGAAAGCGCCACTACACTGACCGCACTCGGAGCGTCAGAGTGCTCCAGCAGCTTGGATTGTGCTACTGCAGATAGCAGAAAGGGAATGCTCATTGGGTGGTTAAAGCCATTCCCTTTATACCAGGGAAGCCTTGCCTTTAGGACTGGGAGTTCACTCAGAAAGTGTTGCTTCGGCCTATACGACAGGCTCTTGTCGCCTTTTAGCATAGATTAGAGCTGCAGGCTGGGCGACACCGTCACCTTCGCTAAGTTTTACAGAAAAAGACCTCTGCGTAGAGGCTGTGTTTTCTCGCGTCTTCAGCAGGACAGCAGGTGAGCGAGAGGACCGGCTGGTGCCGGCTTGCTGCTCCACTCCTACAGCATCCATGCGCTATTTTCTCTCAGTGTTCCCTTAACTGTGCGTAACCTCCCTGGCCCTCAGTTGGACCTAGAGCCGAGTAGCTTCGGCTATGCTTCCTCTGGGTCTCCTTCGCCCGGTAGATGTGGCAAAGAAAAAATCTAAATATTCCACAGTCAGCTAGAAGGCTGTGTCTCCCTTCAATTATAACCATAATGTTATCGATATATTGTATTTCCTTATTCCACATGCTAGAACTGTGTGTTAACTCATGTGCTCTGCTCTCAACCACCTGCACCATTCCAGGGTTTGGAAGGTTACGTGCAGATCCTCTGCTGACAAACTTGAAAAGTAGATCTCACCTGTTGGCGGGGGTCTCCACGTAACGCGGCCCCAGAGTCTTGGCCTGTTCCATGGGTATTTCCATATGTAACGTTGAAGTGATTCGACTGAAAGGGTAATGTCTAGGTTACGAACGTAACCCACGTTCCCTGATAGAGGGAACGGAGACATTACACTTTCTCCTGCCACGACTCCGAGGTCATGCTGATGCCGGCTCGGCTCTTCAGCGAAAACCTGCATGTGCATTCCGCTCGTGCCCTTTTATACTCACGCAGTGATAAGGTGCACCTGAGCGCAATCAAATGCACGCCAATATTCATTGGCCTTTTGTATAAAGCTCAAAGGCAATTGGTCTCTCTGGCGAGTTTCCATATGTAACGTTTCGTAACCTAGACGATAAGCATTAGTAAATAGTCAGTTAATCCTTTTATAAAGCATTGTTCCAACATTAATAGTCATTAGTAAGCAGTTTATAAATAGAGTTTTAAAATAGAGCCTTGTTCTTGATTTATAAGCGTATCTAAATGACAGATTTTGTCAAAGAGATTTAAAGGCTCAGTTATCTTTCTAACAGAAAAAATAAACAAACACAACACAGAGGGATACAGAATTTTTAATTTCAAGATGCAAAAAAATTGTACTGTACACCTTAATTTTCAATTAAATTGAAGGTCTATGTATATTTGTACAATTAAATTTTTTACATCTTGAAAAAAAGCTGTATGTTGTATTCTGTATATGTGTTCTGTATCCCTCTGTGTTGTGTTGGTTTAACTTTTCTGTTTGGAAGATAAATTAGTCTTTACATCTATTTTATAAATGCTTAATAAGGTATAAATAGTCCTCACTTTAGATAAGCTCACACAAAGAGACATCTGCCAACTACTAAATGCTTTATAACTACCTGATCTAATCATAAATTACAGCAGGAACAAGTGTTAATAAAGCATTAATTAAGCATTTATTACAATAGGTCTCCTAGCTCGCTGAAATGCAAAAAGCTGGTATTGCTCACAGCCTTTAAAAAGGCCACCAGCCCGCAGGACCCACTGACAGCCGCCCAGACGTTAACCTTTTGCTGCAAGAACTCACAGGAAATCTATTTGTTTGTTTATTTTTCCAACTCTTAGAAGATATCGGGGTCTCCAGCTCAGGAGCGGCGAGGCTCTGAAGCGAAATTCTGCATGTGCACTGCACCCGTGCCCTGTAAAACTCACAAAATGATGAGGTGCACCAGGATGCAACCTGTGCATGCCAATATTCTTTTGTCTTTTCTTTAAGCTCAAAGGTGATGGATTCTGTCTCATGCGAGTTCCCATATGTAACGTCAGAGTGACTCAACTGAAGGGGAACTACAAATTATTAATTTTTATAAATAATGTAACAAAAAAAAAAGAAAGAAATTCTAATAGAAACTACTTCAAACTCTTAATAAAAACTGTAATAGTATGTCACTGATATTAAAATAACACTGGTGTGAGTGCAGTTAAATCTTAGTTAATAATAATTGTCTTCTAAGCCTTAGCTGAGCAAGTCAACGTTTTCCAGATTCAGACTCAAAATGATATGAAATCAAACTCATAATTATGTTTTTTCTTTTTTTTTCAGTTAAATGTAGAGGCCAGTGACTTTATGAAGGATCTACAAGTCAAGCTGAACAATGTGATGGATGATCTCAGCAGGGTCTTTGCAGTCAGGTTCGTTTAGAGCATTATTATATTTACAGGGTTCATAACATCTAACAGTCATATTTATAGAAGGAAAAGCACGTTCATGTTCTCCATAGAGAAATCTCATTGTAGTATTATGATTAAAGTATAACTAATGTTTTAAAAGTGGAAAAAAAGTTTATACATGCACTGCTGCATTATACGATACTATCAGTGTTGAATGCTTCTGAATATTTTTGTGGAAATCCTGATGCATTTAATTTTTCAGGCTTCACGGATGAATAGAAAGTTCAAAAGGAAATAGAAATTTTCTGTATAATTATAATATCTATCATTATTGTGTGTCTGCAGCTTCCAGCCACACATCGAGGAGAGCGTGAGGGAGATGGGAGATATTCTCAGTCAGGTGAAAGGTGCAAACGTACCTGCTAACGGCAACGGAAACTTAGCACAAGACGCAGACAACGTCCTGCAGCCCATCATGGACTTCCTGGACAGCAAGTGAGCGACACACCTGTGTAGTGAAGAGAAACTGCAGTTAAGCTAGTTAAGCTGCTCTAGTAGAGATTTACTTTTACATTTAGTCATTAAGCAGACACTTTTATCCAAAATAGCAATCAAAATCAACTAAAGAGCAATGATATAGTGCTTTGACAAGTCTCAGTTTGCTTAACACAGTAAACATAGCAAGGACTTTTTTAAAATCATATTATAAGTAATATCAAAATAAATCAAAGGTATATGACTAGAAGCAGCTGGTGATTGGTTGTATCCACTGTAGATTACATTTGTAACACTACTGGCAAGAAAGAAAGCAAAAAGTTAAAGTTGCATTCAAACATAATTTTGTGCATTTTCTTGTTGTATTTATCTACATTTAAAACATGAATTTACAATTTATATAGATAAATACATATAAATACTAAATTAAATAAAAAATGAACAAGCCATTTGGAAAATTCGAATTGCATTAAAAACTTTTTAATTTTTATGCTTGCCTTAATAAATTGAAATAAAACATAAAAATTAATATACAATTGTGCATGATGTGTTTAAAATAAAAAAATAAATAAAAATGCTGTTGTTGTGTTGCATAACTAAACATGAATTAAATGTATTTTTATTTGTCCATTTGAAAGCTATTTATATTAATTAATAATGAATTAAACGATACACTATATATTAAATATTGGACTATAGCTGTCAGATTATGTAATTTATTTGTAAAATCAAAGCATTTAACTGAGCCCATTTTTAGTTGCAGTGTCAGGAGCTTCCACAAATATATACTCCAAGTGCAAAGAATAAAAATGAACAGTAGGAAAGGTTTAATGTGAATTAACTAAATATTTAATCACTTTAATACTTTAAGTGATGGATACAGATGATGAATATAGTTCATTATTAATATTAATTAGGCTATACATAGTTATAGATTGGGTTATTAGCATTTCTCAGTAGTTTTTAATTTAAGTTTTAGTGTTTTTGTTATAATTTTTATTTGAGTTTTTTACATCTTTGAGATTAATTAATGAATTTCTTTCTACTGTACTGTGTACTGTTTTTTCTTCTTCTCTCAGTCTGACTCTGTTCGCTAAGATCTGTGAGAAGACAGTTCTGAAGAGGGTCCTGAAGGAGCTGTGGAAGCTGGTGATGAACACTATGGAGAAAACCATTGTCCTGCCTCCACTGACTGACCAAACGGTATGTGTTTTCACACTGGACACTAGAACACCATGCTTTTTCTTATTACTTTACCAGTACATTTAATTCATATATATTCATATATATACATATATTCATATAATTAAAATTAACATATGAATATATTTAGTAAATTTTTCTTAAATATATACATGCATGTGTATCTAATTATATATATATAAATAATAAATATACAAATCATACACAATTGTATTATATAAAGAAATACTTTTATTTTGGATGTGATTAATTGTCATTAATTATTTGAGAGCATTAATATATATATATATATATATACTGTATATATATATATCCACTATAGAAATTGACATAACTTTTTTTGCTGTACTAATTCCTGATACCAATTAATTACAAATCAATTACAAATAATATTTATCCATAGTTTATATATAGTTATATATAGTTTATATACTAGTGATGCACTGAAATTGTTGTTTTTTTAGAAACACCAAAATTAAAAAACACATTTTTATTTAGCTGAAAACGTCTAGGTTATGAACTTAACCCACGTTCCCTGAAGGAGAGAATGGAGATGTTACATATGGGAACTTGCCAGAGAGACCAATTGCCTTTGAGCTTTAAACAAAAGGCCAATGAATATTGGTGTGCATTTGATTGCGCTCAGGTGCACCTCGTCACTGCGGGAGTATAAGAGCGGAATGCACATGCAGGTTTTCGCTGAAGAGCCGAGCCGGCATCAGCGCAACCTTCGAGTCGTGGCAGGAGAAAGCGTAAAGTGTCGCTCACCTGCTGTCCTCCTGAAGACGCGAGAAAACACAGGCTCTACGCAGAGGTCTTTTTCTGTAAAACCTAGCGAAGGTGACTGTGTCGCCCAGCCTGCAGCTCTAATCTATGCTAAGAGTGCCGTGAGCCTGTCGTAAAGGACGAAGCAACACTCTCTGAGGGAGCTCCCAGTCCTAAGACAAGGCTTCCCTGGTATAAAGGAAATGGCTTTAACCACCCAATGAGTCAATCTCTGTTTGGAGACAGCATTCCCTTTTTGCTGTCTGCAGTAGCACAATGCGAGCTGCTGGAGCGTTCTGACGCTCGGATTGCAGTCAGTGTAGCGGCGCTTTCTCAAAGTGCATACAATACAAGCAACTCAAGGCTGGGACTGCCTCATCCCAGGGCAGAGCTTGCAGGTTCCTATCTAATCGCGAAGACACAATAGGAACCCTGCTGCCCGGGTTTTCAGCCGGACCAAGCTCAAGGCACTTTATGTAGACAGAGATGTTTTGTGGGTCTCCTATCCTCTTTAGTAGAGACCAGCGCACTGAAAGGCGCTGTCCTTCAGCACCAGATATTTTTGTTCTATATCTACTTCCTGAAGGGGCTCAAGGGAGCGTGCTGCAGGCCATGTAGGTCGGCAGCAAGATCCCAAGAGGGTGAGAGATGTGGTCTCGGGGATATTTCTTTTTTCAACAACCCTACGCGCACCTCTAGGAAACCGAACGTTGAGTAGCCGTGGCCTCCAGTGCATTGTGAAATGCAGCTGTGACAACGACAAACACTTTGAGAGAAGAAGGGGACAGCCTGTTCTTCAACTTCTCTTGCAGGAAAGAAAGCACAACTGCAATCGTTGCATCTCTGAGGGTCCTCTCTTTCGTGAGAGGAGCATTAGTCTACAACAAACTCATCTCGGAGCGTAAGCCAGCCTCGTAGAGGGGGCTTCCCGCTTAGAAGATGATCTCTATGACAGCATTAAAACGCCGGAGAAGTCTGTCGCATCCCAAAGTCTTCTTCCCTAAGAAGAAGTTTCCTTCAGGGGATTTCCAGGAAATGGCTGCTGCGAAGATCTGTTCCTCGTCCTTCCTGAATTTACACATCTGTGCAAGGAGGCTCACTGGGAAAGGCGTACTTAAGTCCTGGAGACCAGGTGTGCGAGGTCATCCCCACATAGCGAGAGCAGGCAATGGGCAGACTCGGGGAAGGCGAAGAAATTTGTCTTGGTCTCGCCAGAGTGCTCCATATCAGCTGGACTACCTGGGGGTGGAGGCGCTATTCTCCAGGGAGGGTGGACTGTCATGAGCGGTGGCTACATGGCCGAGAACCCACGAATATGAACAGCACACAGCGATTTAAATTTTTTTTTAGCTTGACTCCACAGGAGCAGATGGCGGGCTTCTTTATGTACGCGATTACCACTGTGTTGTCCGTCCGGATTGGCCCGTGCTTGCACTGCTAACAACTCGAGGCATTTTTATGTTATATGCCAAAGCAGCTGGACGCCTGGCTGCTTGCCCGTTGTATACAGCCCCCCGGTCCCGTGTCCTTGACTACGACCTGCCTGGCCACGACCAATAGGTGGCTACACTGCGGGAAAACACCAGTCTGGAGTGTACCATGGTGCTGCCCATCTAAGGACCCGATCGTGTAACCAGCGCTGAGCGGTCTCATATGCATCAGCCCAGTGGCATGTTTGCATGCGGCCGTGCTGTCATATACCCCAGGAGCCTCTTTTGAGAGGGACCGCTGTCTTGTGCCTGACATATCTAGGCAGTTCTGCGTGGCCTGTACGCTTACTGCCGAGGCGGGCAGAGCGATCGAGTCCAGCTCCATACCAAGAAAAAGAGATCCACTCCTCTCTTTTATTTTTCTGGGACAGTTTACTTTCTTTACTCGGTCGACCTGAAATCCCTGAAGGCTGAAATGCCCAAGCATTATGTCCCTGCGCATCCTTGTACAACAAATCCTGTGAGTGAGCCATTATCAGCCAGTCGCCGAGATAGCTGTTAGGATGCGGATGTCCCTCTGCTGCTTCAGCA
The DNA here is from genome assembly GCA_032357475.1 of Enteromius thamalakanensis. Lineage (NCBI taxonomy): Eukaryota > Metazoa > Chordata > Actinopteri > Cypriniformes > Cyprinidae > Enteromius > Enteromius thamalakanensis. The sequence goes on along the minus strand of JAUCMT010000047.1, from coordinate 19,722,308 downwards.
GGGAGAGAACAGCCTTTGAGATGGACAGGACACAGGGTGTTTTACTGATATGCTCGATCCTCGAACAAAACCAGATTCAGGTTGGTTTAGGATGCGTCTCAACCCACCGCTCTTTCTGGGCACGATGGAGTGAGGGCTGTAAAACCCTGACCACAACTCAGCTTGAGGGACAGGCTCGATTGTGTCCTTCGCCATTAAGACAACAACCTCCGCACGAGAACAGCAGCATCGCTGTTTGGACAGTCTGAGTGTAGCGAATGCTGCGGTGCGGGTGCCTGGCGAACTGAATCGCATAGCCGAGGCGTACCATCTGTATCAACCACCGCGAGGGACTGAGAGTGCTATGCGGACTTCCCGCTGAGTCGCTGGGGAATCAAGGGACGTTGACCACCCTGCCAGCAGTGGGGAAGTCTAAAGGGAGACAGGGGCAGGGACTGTGAGTATGGCTGCATTGAGCAGCGCTTACCTGCCTTCCTGGTTCCCGCGCTGGCGAAGCAGTGCCCTGGGTCTGCATCTAAGGAGATTTTTTGTATTTTTTTTTTGTTAAGACTTGCTGTTTCCGTATGCACAGAAGCTCCCGGCCTTCCTTCCTGAGTGAGGTTGGAAATGCCATCGAAGTTGCCCAAAGATTAGTCCTCTTCACCTTCGGGCTGCCTGTGCCAGGAACGTTCCCCGCCCCTCCGGGTGTTATAGGCCGGTCCCTGAGCAGAAGGCGGCGCTCCTCGCCCACGGCCAGCTTGACAATGGGCCGCCGGTTGGGCATCTGGTGCCTCGGTGGGGGTCAGACCAGAATTACTGGGTGCCGAGGTGGGATGCCCTCAGCGACGAGCAGGCAGAGGCTGTGCACTCGGAAAAACATGCTGGCCGGCCGAGGCAGAATGCAAGACATCGCCTCGGTCTGCTCCTAAACTGTGGAGAACTTCTGGGCCAAGTCCTTGACAGTGTCGCCAAATAGGCCGACCTGGCGGGGTGAAAGCGATCTGTCTCGGCGACGGGCACCTGTGCCAGATTCAGCCACTGAAGTCGCTCCTAGACCACCGTGGTGGACATCACGTGGTGACGCACACGCATGCGTGCATCCCTGGCTGCACCACCATCGAGAGTGGCAAGGGGCGAAAAGCCTGGGCGCAGGCGTGAGAAGAAAGGGGCTCGTCACGATCTGGTAAGCTCTTTTGCACCTCTGGGAAGAATGGCACTGGGAGATAGCGCGGCGGAGCCACATCCCTGACTCCCCTAAACCAATTATCCAGCCGTGAAGGATCAGCTGAAGGCATACAGTATGTGGTACCTCCAGACCAATTCCTAGCGGGGGAGCAGAGCCGACAGTACGGTCTCCAGCGCAGACCGAGCAGACACCAAGATGCGTGCGCTTCCAACATGGTTTCAGCCTTACCATCCTACTCACCCTCTGATGCTGCCGAAGACATCTCTGCCTCTTGGGGCCCCCTGAAGGACACACTCTGCCCTGTTACGGGCGGAGCGGTATCCTCCAAAAGGACCACGGGACTACGCAGTGTATCAGAAGTACGCAGGGCTGTTACCCTGGACGGAACATTCTGAACGCTTACCTGCAACTCCGTGCATTCAAAAAGGTCTTTTCACTGGATGTGCAAGATGACCAAATGAAACGCTGTCAGATGAGAGAGCAGGAAAGCAGGAACTCTTAAAATCAGTACTCTTCTTCGATTGTTCTCCAGAACTCGCAGAGGGGGTCTCCTGTAGCAGCCCAGACGGCGAAGGCTCTGAAGCGAAAATCTGCATGTGCATTCCGCTCGTGCCCTTTTATACTCACGCAGTAATGAGGTGCACCTGAGCGCAATCAAATGCACGCCAATATTAATGGGCCTTTTTTTAAAGCTCAAAGGCAATTGGTCTCTCTGGCGAGGTCCCATATTATTATTATTATTATATTATTATATATAATTAATAAATAATCAACCCAAAAACAATCTAAAATATATCTTAAAATGTATATCAACTATGTATGTGTCATTTTATTTATTAGTTTTTGTTTTTTTTTAGGAATTTTTTACATTTCTATTCATGAATATTTCAGGCCTGATATGTCCATGAACCAAAATTATTATTATTATTATAATTTTCTTTAAGTGATTAAACCCACTCGCTCATGTTCTGTATACCAAGGGTCTTAGATTAGGTGTGATTGATCGATGATTTATCAGATTTCTATAGGAGCCTGTGTGTTGCCATGGAGATGCATATGATCCTGTACTTTATATATCAGATCAATAACTACTCAACACTCTTCATCCATTACCTGTAATCCATCAGTGTGAGATTAATGCTGATGATACAAACACAGACCTAGTCAGCTACCTACATAGGCTGCATTTTAAGACATCACAGCTCCACTGCCATCTCAAATGTGTGACTCAAATAATGTGTGTCTCAGGGAATAAAATCCCAAGATTATAAAATGCATTTCATACACAATAGCAATTAAATGTGCTTTAATATAAATGCTCAAAACATAAAAAATAATAATGTTTAAAAATTGCAGTAATAGAAAAGAGCATAAAAATTTAATTAAATAAAAATGAAAAAAAAATTAAATTTCATAAAATTTCATTAAATAGGTTTACATAATCTAAGTAATAATTACATTTAAAATGAATTCAATTGAGGTTATTTCTAGTAATAAATTCCGTTTTTACATTTATAATTACACCACATTTCTTACACAATAATAATTTTGCCGGAAAATGTTTTTTTCTTTTTTAATATTGTTTGCATTTTTTATGTCTTTATATATATATATTTTTAATGTATTCAATACTAATTGGAAAATAAAATAATTGGATACTATAATTAATACTTTAAAAAAATATTCTAATTGGAAAATGGATATTAAGTTTATGTATTTTTTATAATATTGAAATATAAGTACACTCTTATAAGTCAGCTGTCTGTGTAGGGCTAGCGCTAGGTTGTGGAACAGTAAGCATCTTAGCATAAAAAGATGTGTTCTTTAGAGATGCGTGTGTGTGTGTGTGCGTGAGAGAAAGAGAGAGAGAGAAAGAGAGACTGTGTGGTGATTTTCATTCTTCTCTTATTTCTTCTTATCATCATCATTCATCTTTCATCAGATGATTGTAAGTATAACAGAGTGTGATTGTGTCTCCAGTCTGTCTGTGTCTCTGTGAAACTCTAGCATGATGCACGGAAGACTGTCTTCTTCATTTCCTCTCAGCACTCAGACTGGACTTCCTGTCTCTCTCTCTCTCACTGCTTCCTCTTTCTCTGTCCTTCACTCATATGTAACTCTAGTCCAGCAGCATGAGTCTGCATCAGCCATCACTAAAAATAACGTTAAAACCAATAAAAACATCTTTGTTACTTGAAACAAGAAATCAAATGATGTTAACAAACATAAAAATATATATTTATATATATATTTTAAGTTGCTAAAATAATTAAAACTGAAATAAAAATTGTTATAAGAACAAAGACTTATTCACAAATGGCATAAACACATAACAAAGGGATTAAAACTTTAACCTAAACCCAAATAAAACATGTTAACAGAAAATGTAAAAAATAAAAATTCTAAATATCAGTGTAAACTATTAATCATGTGTGCCACTGTAATTATCAATATAGCATATTTCAGAAAATGATTTCTAAATAAATAAATAAATGCTTCAGTGTTCTTATCAATCATTAGTTTTTATTTATAATCATCATGCTGGTTAAGGCGACGGCAGGGTCCCAAGAGGGTACCAAGGGCGGTCTCGGCGGATTAACCCAACGCGCACCTCTGAGGAACCTCAGGATCAGTTGGTGCTTCCCGAGGGATGTACCCTCCACTGCATCATGATACGCTGTGATGGCAGCAATGTACACTTTAAGAGTCGAAGGGGACTGCACTCCAACTTCTCCTGCAGGAAGGAAAGCACTACTGCAATCTCGGGAATCTCTGTGAGTCCTCTCTGCGAGAGGAACACCAGTCAATGAACAGACCCCATCTCAGTGCATAAGCCTTCCTCGTAGAGGGGGCTCTAGACTGAGTGATAGTATCAATCACGGCCGATGAAAGGCTGGAGAGGTCTGACAAGTCCCGCCCAGGAGCCAGATGTGCAGGTTCCAAAGATGTGCAGGTGCCAGATTGTGCCAAAATCCAAAGATTTTCCAGGAAGGGGCTGCTGCGAGGAGCACTAGGTCGGTCTCCATTCTCCAGGGTGGGTGGACTGCTTTGAGACCTGTGTATCTGTATCAACACACAGTCGGATTGACATTCCGGAGAGCACTTTTCCAACCATGAGAAATTACTCTTTTGTCTTCTGGATTGCCCAGGACGGACCTCTCGCGACACCTCTGTGCACTCAGTAGTTTAAAAAGGCCACCAGCCCGCAGGATCCTCTGACTGCTGCCCAGTGACCGCTGTCAGATGAGAGAGAGCATGAACTCGCAGGAACTCTTTTCATAAGAATCTTTCAGAAACCGTCTTGTTCACTCAGAAACTATATAGAGTGTAATATAAACTATAATATAGGGATATATTATGTACACAAAAACTTTTATTTTGAATGCAATTAATCATAATGAATCATTTGACAGCACTAGTTTTTAGCTCTTCATGAACATGTAATTTTTAAGCTGTAATCAAATGAAGCTTTTCTCTTTTCGGTAAGTGTGCAAGAAGTGTTGGTGTTTGTGTAATTTATCACAATTTTTAAACAAATCTATGTTAATGAACTGTTTTGCAATGCTGTATGTTATTCCAGCACAAGTATAGTTTTATCTTGTTAAGAATCCCAGTGTTTGTGTAAATCTCCTGTGATGATCTGATGTGTGTGTGTGTGTGTGTGTGTGTAGGGCACACAGCTCATCTTTAATGCTGCTAAGGAGTTGGGTCAGCTCTCCAAACTGAAGGTGTGTTCAGACGGACTTGTCTTCACCTCTCATAGTGCTTCTAAACAAACTGAAGTGTGAAGCTGATGGTGTTTGTGTCTTACAGGAGCACATGGTACGAGAAGAGGCGAAAGCCCTGACCCCTAAACAGTGTGCGGTCATTGAGCTCGCTCTGGACACTATTAAGGTACTATGAAGTCTGCTATCACACACTGACTAGAGTACGTTTAGTCTGCTGTTTTTAATTTAGTTTTAGTCAAGTTTTAATTGATAAAAAATGTAGTTTTAGTCCACTAAAGATTGAAGTCATGCTGCGTAATGGTTAAACTGAAAGTTATGGTTGTGATTTAATTGTGTACATTTAATTGAATTATTTACATTTGTAATTACTATTTTATGATTTAGCTTGAAAAAACTTGTATATGTATTTTTTTATTATAAACATTTTGTAATAAAATGCTATATCATTTACATAATTATATAATTGAATTAAAATATATTTCAAATTTTACATAAAACATTCCATTCCAAGAAAATAACTTTGTAATTAAATTTTAATCTCACAAATATCAATTTATACAACTATAGAGCTTGTATAAAAAAGCTATGTTTATACATTTATATAATGTGTCTATATGTGTATAATGTATATATATATATAAAGTATGGTTGTTTTGGGAATTAATGTAAATTTGAAATATAATTTTAGCTGTTTTTGCTCATTTAAAAAAGACCAGAAATTTGATTGTATTTTTAGTGCTTAAGCTGATGCTTAAACTGATAAACACAATTATTTTTAGTGCTGTCAAGCCATTAATTGCAGTTAATTGCGTCCAAAAAAAGGATACATATTTTTAAATATACCATAGCCTAATAAATAGCTGAATCTATTAATTTTGTCAAACTTTATTTTTTTGGAAATTTATATTTAAATGAAAAATTACACACACAAACACACAGTATGTTTTTTGAAAATATTAGTGTGAATGAATTGTCTTAAATATACACATATATGTGTCTATAATAAATATCCACAATACACACACATATATTATTTTAAATGTGATTAATCACAATTAATTGTTTGACAGCACTTTATTATTTTTTATTTTCCTTAGTATTATAATCATAATTACTCCTCATGAGTGTTGTCATCTGAGAAATTACATTGGAAATACTGCAATTTCACAGATAAGTACAAACCATGAGAATATCGACTGGTTTATAAGACTAGCTTCCTGGTTTATTATATTATCATAAATACAAACCCACTCTTTAAATACTGTTTCTCTGTGTGTGTGTGTGTGTGTGTGTAACAGCAATACTTCCATGCGGGCGGCGTGGGTCTGAAGAAGACGTTTCTGGAGAAGAGTCCTGATCTCCAATCTCTGCGCTACGCTCTGTCTCTTTACACGCAGGCCACTGATAAACTCATCAGGAAGTTCGTCCAGTCGCAGCACACTCAGGGTATGGCCGTCTGCACACTGCTTTCTGGAATAGCCTTATCACCTGCTGCTTTAGTCAGAACAAGGGGTCTTGTAAAGGAGTTGTAGATTGCCAACTTTTTTAACATTGGTTAGTGTGCCTGGACACTGTTTGGAGAAGGAATAATCAATGATAAAATGCTTTTGTGCCTTATTGTCAAAGACCATATGTGGCCATAAAACACAAAACCAGTAATAAGAGTCAATTTTTCGAAAGGATAGCATATGTTAGGATAGCATATTTTTTGTCTGAGATACCACTGTTTGAAAATCTGGAATCTGAGGATAAAAAAATTTAATATTCAGAAAATCTTTGAAAAGTTGTTCAAATGAAGTTCTTATCATATTAAACTGTTTAGTTGCAGAATCTATGTGTAGCTATTTATTACAATAATTAAATCATTATGGATAATTAAAATGATGAATATCCATAATCTTAAAAACTGAATGTCCGTTATGGTTTACATTTTTATTTCCATGGATTTCCATGACTTTCATTTTGTCAACAGTTTTTTAGTTTGATTTCATCCTATAAAGCTTTATATAAAATATGTTACAATTACTTTTTTTGCCTCAAAAATACCACAAATAATTTTACTAAATATTATAGAGTTTTAGCTAAATGAACATTTATGTGATTACATTAATTTATTCAGTTATGGTATATTTTAAAAAATAAGTTTTTCTATTGTCATTTTTACTCACAAATAACCATTAATATAAATGTAACAATATTGCCTAATGTATTATATGTGATTTTTATATAACTTTATATAATTTTTTTGTAAAGTTATACGTTCATGTAAAATATGTTACAATATTTATTTATTTCTATAGCATTTCTACATTTAGAAGTCACACTTAAAACCCTCACATACAGTATATCCAGGTCATCCAAGAACAAGTCCTGGCTCTTAAAGGGAATTAAAATGAGAAATAGTATTTTTAATCTTAGTTTTTTAGCAGTTTTTGCTTATTTAAACCTCTTTTTTTGTTTTATTTAAAAGACAAGTCATCTTTTATGAGCTCTCTGAGGGCCTCTAGTGTTTCAGAGAAGCACAGCAATGAGTCTGAATGGACTTGAACATTTTTGTTTTGCTGTCAGTGATGTTTAAGTCTTCTGAATAAAACTACATTCATCAATCATCTCACTCTTCTGTTGTGTGTAGTTCACGGCGGGAAAGGCGTTCGATACTCTCACAGTGAAGACGTTTATCCAGAGAAGGGTACGTGTCTGCAGCTCTCCACTCATGCACCTCATTTATATTCATAGATACAGATATGAATCCATATTCATGTGAAAATCACCAGCTGGTCTGCAGGAGACTTCTAGTTCGCCATCTCAAGCGTGGGATTTACACAAAGTAAAAGATGTTTTGCATGGTTTCCCCCAAAAATGTGCTAATAATAACGTCTACGAAATACAACACACATATGTCATAATTATTGAAGCAAACTAAAATTATTACTCTTACTTTGATAGCTTACAAATTTGCCACAATTGTCAGAAAAACTAATTAAAGCAGGGAAATTATTGAAAAATGTGCATATTAATTAGGATTTTACAGTAGCAACTATGTGGTATTTCGACAGAAACTATAGTGACTATTAGTGTTAGAGAGTAACTTTATGGAATTTCATTGCTAAATAAATGTAACTGTAAATGTAACTTGTTACAGTTACTAAGAAAAAAACAGTGTGATTAAATTACAGTTGTAATTTAATTTAATGATTTTTTTTCCTAAATTGCATCGACAGCTTTATTATACGAGACAGCAATGTTTCAGGAGTTCAGTACACATGCTTTTCTCAAAGCTTTGTTAGATGCCAGTGTCATTACCAATGAACTATTTCTTGTTCTGATTTTAAATCAGTATTTAAGCCCAGAATGATTCTGCTGCCCTCTGCTGGAACAGTTTCTGTCTGTGCTAATTACACTAATGCACAAGTCTCTCAGACTGAACCTCTTCAGCTGAATATTCACATTTTAACTAGTAGTAGTAGTAGAAAATAAATGACTGAAATTTATATTTACTAGTGTGCTGTGAATATTTATTATGTGTAAATATGAACACACACATACAATATATATTTAAAAATATATATTTATTTACTATTTATATACTACATATGAATTATTTTGTATATTTTGAAAATATGTATTTACATGTACAGTGGGTACTGAAAGTATTCAGACTCCCTTAAATGTTTCACTCTTTGTTATATTGCAGCCATTTGCTTAAATCGTTTAAGTTATTTTTTTTCCCTCATTAATGTACACACAGACAGAAAAACACAGAATTGTTGACATTTTTGCAGATTTATTAAAAAGGAAAAATATCACTGAAATAAACTGAAATAGTTAATTTTCTTCACACATACCGTTTAGAATTAAGGCCAAAAAGTTGGTCTCATCAGACAAGAGAATCTTATTTCTCACCATCTTGGAGTCCTTCAGGTGTTTTTAGCAAACTCCACACAGGCTTTCATGTGTCCTGCACTGAGGAGAGGCTTCCATCAGGACACTATGGCCCTTCCGACTGGTGGAGGGCTGCAGTGATGGATGACTTTCTACAACTTTCTCCCATCTCCCGACTGCATCTCTGGAGTTCAGTCACAGTGATCTTTGGGTTCTTTTTTTGGGGTTTGGGTTCTACCTCTCGCACCAAGGCTCTTCTCCCCCGATAGCTCAGTTTGGCCGGACGGCCAGCTCTAGGAAGGTTTCTGGTCATCCCAAACTTCTTCCATTTGAGGATTATGGAGACCACTGTGCTCTCAGGAACCCAGCAGGAAGTTTTTGTAACCTTAGCCAGATCTCTGCCTTGCCACAATTCTGTCTCTGAGCTCTCCAGGCAGTTCCTTTGACCTCATGATTCTCATTTGCTCTGACATGCATTGTGAGCTGTAAGGTCTCATATAGACAGGTGTGTGTCCAATCAGTATAATCAAACACAGCTGGACTCAAATGAAGGTGTAGAACCATCCTAAGGATGATCAGAAGAAATGGACATCACAGTTGAAGAGTTAAATATGAGTGTCACAACAAAAGGTCTGAACACCTTCAGATGGTCCAAACCATGTGATATTTCAGGTTTTCTTTAATAAATCTGAAAAAATGTCAACAATTTTGTGTTTTTCTGTCAATATGGGGTGCTGTGCGTACATTAATGATAAAAAGTAACATAAATGATTTTAGCAAATGGCAGCAATATAAAAAAGAGTGAAACATTCTATGGGTTCTGAATACTTTCCGTACCCACTGTATATTACAATAATTTATATTATAAATAAATAAATATATGCAAATATATTACATAATATAAACAACACAATATAAACATAACATCTTGGTTATGTATGTAACCCTCATTCACTGAACAAGGGAACGTCAGATATGACCAATGAATTGGGATCTCGCTTAGAGAGGACCAATCTACTTTGCGTGGATGAAAACACACCAATAAATATTGGCATGCACTGATTGCATCCAGCTGCAGCTGATCACCGCATGAGTATAAACAGGCAGCGGATGTGTGCATAATTAGTTTTCCGCAGAGGAGCCGAGCTGGCAACCCGGCCGCTCAGTGGCGGTACAGCACCATTGCCGAAGGGATGTGACATCTCCGTTCCCTTCTTCAGGGAACAAGGGTTACATACGTAACCGAGACGTTCCCTGTTAGTTGGTCACTCTGAATGTGTTAGGGTTCACCCAGCACCCAGCTCTACAAATATCTGTCAGCGAGGCGCCAACGCCCAGGACGATGCCACACTTCTGGTTAAGTGGGCTCATAACCTGAGGGGGCAGGGCATACCCTGCTCTTGGTAGACTAGGGTAATGCCATCCACTATCCAGTGGGCCACCCTCTGCTTGGAGACGGCATTCCCCTTCTGCTGGCCTCTGTGACAGAAAAAGGGCTGATCTGAGGTCCTAAGCTTTGTGTCTGGTCAATGTAGCATCGAACGGGACAGAGCAAAGCTAAGGCTGGGTTCTCTAAATGGAGTGGTGGGAACCTTGGGCACGTATGCAGGTCCCCGACCCTCTTGATGGAGGCCAGTGCGAGCAGGAGCAGAGTCTTCATTAACAGAAATTCTGTTAAAAAAAGCTCAAATGGGAAAGGCTGTAGTGCTCTTAGCACTAGAGACTGGTCTCAAGAGGGTACAGTGGGAGGCCGTGGAAGATTTAACCTTTTGGCCCCCCTATGGAACCTGATGACCAGGTCATGCTTACCCACAGACCTGCCATCTATGGGGTAGATGGGGTAGACAGCAGTGGCAGCCACATAGACTTCAAGTAGACTCTTGCAGGTCTCTCAGTGCTTTGGCCTGATGGACTTGAAACAATAACATAGCACGTACTGCAGATGCAGCTCCTCTGCAGGCCGCACAAGCACTGCAGATCTGAGCTGACAAGTGCCTACAGGCCCGGGAGGGGAGCATAGGATCTCCCTAGCAACCGCTCCACTGATGGGACCCCCATATACCCCCTAGCTGCACCGCTGTCAAGGGTGGTGAAGGAATAAGAGCCACCAGATCGGTTTCTGGTGGGGATCTCTATCAGAAGCACTCACCCGGCTTTCACCAGGGCGAGCCCTTGATCTAGGCAGAGGAACGGGCACTCCGCCCCCTTGCAGGTAGTGGAGTGTTTTTCTTTTTTTTTATTTGGTTCGCAGCTCCGCGATGGTCATCTTCCCACAGCAGGAACATGACTTATCCACTCATCAAGCCCAGGCACGTGAGGCAACGCTCGTGACCGTCACAAGGTGCCAGATAACGACCGCATTCAGAAATGCACAGGAGCTATGGCATCTTTAAAAAGACACGTCTTTAAAAAAAAAGATGTTCCACCTGTGAAGTGCTCTTATAGAAATTAGCTCTTTCTGTGTGTACTAAGGCACACAGAGGATATGGTCGCCTGCATACTGTGGCAATCTCGAACTGGTACCTCCACCTCTGAAACACTGTATAGCCAGCCACCGTCCAAGTTGTAGATCGGGAGGAGCTGAACTTCAATAATCTTGGTTTCAAAGCAAAAATGCATGCTAATAATGCATGCATCCGCTGCCTGTTTATGCTCATGCGGTGATCAGCTGCAGCTGGATGTAATCAGTGCATGCCAATGTTCATTGGCGTGTTTTCATACACGTGGTAGATTGGTCCTCTCTAAGCGAGATTCCATTTCGACAATCCAACGTGACTCGAAGTAACCGACTGAAAGGGGACCCAGTACACACACATGTATTATATTTTGGATGTGATTTAATGATGGTTAATAATTTGACAGCCCTTATATTTGTAAAGTACATTTGTATGTTAAAATCAAGAATGATAAAATAAGATTTTAACATTTTTAATTGTATAATATTAATATGAACGTATTAAATTCTTCACTTTTGTAAATGTTCAAATAATCAAGCTTTAATGTTTAAAATCATAGTGCTTTTATTTTGCCACAAATCTGAAAACTTTTGTCTACAAAAAGGTTGTAAATGTATAAATAAACTCCTTCACAGCGATGCCACAGAGGAACCATTTTTGGTTCCACAAAGAAACATTCATTCTTTCTAACCTTTTTCTAACCCGAAGAACATACTTTCACTACAAAGAAAACCTTTTGTGAAACTGAAAGGTTCTTCAGATGTTAATTGTTAAAGGTTGTTCTCTGGCATCGTGAAGCAGCTGTATTTTTAAGAGTGTAAAGTAAATGCAGTGCGCAATACATTCACAAATGCACATTAAATCTGTGTTGGACTTGGAAAATTTTCAAAGCCTTGCTGTTTAACTCTGACCTTTGACCTGCTCAGCCTCAGGCGTGGATGATGCGGTGGGTGAGGTCTGTATGACCGTGGAGATCTTCAGCGACCCGAGCACAGGAGGACACAAGATTACAGTTAAAGGTGCTTCTGTCTCTCTCTTCTGTCTGTATGAGCATCACAGGGCGGGGTTAATGCTGTTACTGTGCTGTGATTGACAGTGGTTGCAGCCAATGATATTCGCTGGCAGACGCAGGGGATATTCCGGCCCTTTGTGGAGGTTTACATCATCGGCCCGCATCTCAGCGACAAGAAGAGGAAGTTTGCTACCAAATCCAAGAACAACAGCTGGTCGCCCAAGTTTGCCGAATCCTTCCAGTTGTACGTCTGTCACAGAGTCTGATCACACTAACTACAACTCTAAACAATAACATAGAAATATTAGATAGAAACTCAAACATATTTCATCTGGTATTCAGTACGTTCAGTAAGTATTCAGCAAAATCAGCTTCTGATATTTAGGTTATTATATTTCAGCTTAGTTTCAATTAACAAAATGTGTTTAATTTCAGCAATTTTAGTATTTAGTATTAATATTTAAATTTATCAATTTTTAAACTACTATTCTCTACTGTAGTTCTTCATCTATAGGCTACTTATTTCAGTTATTTCAAAAGAAACACATTTTAGCTTCAGCTTTAATAATTTTAGTACTTCTTCTGCTTAATCTTATTTCATTTAGCATTCAGTTGATTCCAATATTTATACTTGATTGTATTTCAGATTTTATTTCAATGAATTTAGATACTAAGAGTACTAAAACTGAAATTACATTTAGTACATTTAGTCAATTACTTTAGCATATGATTTTATTCAAAGCCACTTCCAAAGAGTTTGTTGCGTTTTTATAATGTCTATACAATTTTACACGATATTATTTCAATTTAGATTTCAGTTCAATTCAAAATTCAGTTTCAGTCTTACTGGATACTAAAATTAAAATAAAATCAATTAAAAATACATAGCCATTTTTTTTCTAATAATAAAAAATTAAAGAGAAAACAAATTTAAAAGTAATATAAAAAAAAGTAATTAATATTGAATTATCTTATTCCAGTGTGTACTATTTTGATTAGCAAATGTATTGTTATATTGTCCTCATTCGTAACTTTGGAATAATAGCAAATGAGGACAAGGGAAGCAATCAAAACCAACCAAGGAGCAATGATATAGTGCTATAACAAGCCTCAGGTAGCCTAATGCAGTATTACATAATTCCATAAGAAACAGACGTGTCAGGATGTTGAGGCTCAGTGTGTGTGTGTGTGTGTCTCTGTAGTGTGCTGGGCAGTGAGCTGGGTCCCGAGGGCTACGAGCTGCAGGTGTGTGTGAAGGACTACTGTTTTGCTCGTGAGGACCGGAGTGTGGGGATGGCTGTGCTGCAGCTGAAGGAGCTGGCGTCTCGGAGCAGCGCTGCCGTCTGGCTCCCGCTCGGGAAACGCATCCACATGGACGAGACGGGCCTCACCGTGCTGCGCATCCTCTCACAGCGCAACAACGACGAGGTGGCCAAAGAGTTTTTCAAGCTGAAGTCTGACCAGCGCTCGGCCGAGGAGGGCCGCGGCAGCTGAGCCCCTTTACATCCCCTCACCGCTCCAAATAATGATGTCAACAATAACCCCTGCTCGTCTGACGAAACACATCACTCCGTTTACAACACTTCTCAAAAATCGGCCTTTTTCATTGTGCTTAGGTTCATAGCATTTAGCACAATAAAAAAAACATGAAAATATTTTGAAAACGTGATTTTTGAAAATTCAAAAAAGGAGTGATCTGTTTTTGTAAATACACTCTTCATATATTTCATCACAACTTGAATTGAACATCGACCCTGTTTACGTCACTGACGGAAAAATCAAATCATAAATGTTTTCATTTTCATTTTAATTCAAAGTTTTAGTAATTTTGTTGTTTTTGTCAATTTGATAATTTTTTTATGTGAATATACTTTTGATTTTAATTCGGTTTGTCTAAAAAAAATTAAATAAATATGTAAATAAATAATATCTAAAATAATGAAACTAAAACAGAATTTTTTTTTTTTTTTTCAAAAAATATGTAGACATTAGTTTAAAAAAATGACTAAACAATATGAAAACAAAAATTTTACCAAAACTTAAAGTGAAAACAGAAATCAAATAAAAATGTAATTGAAAAATATTCAAAATTCAATATTCAAAGATTAGTTGCAACTAGCTAAAAATAAAAGTTAAAGCTTTTTTTATATGTAATTATTATCTTTGTTTCAAGTACCAAAAGTCTTGTTTTTCTCAGAAATATGTCGTATTGTGGAAGTCTGGAAGTGCTCGTTCATGTTGACTGTAATATTCTGCTCAGAAGGCTGTAGATTTAACTCTACACACTTTATTTTGCACTCCAAGGGCCGTGTTGAAGTTTGGCAGACAGCCCTAATCTTTAGCACAACACTGGTTTAACGTTACGCTGTCTCCACCAATCAGAGATCACCACACTGCTGAAGGCTTGGTTCACATCAAATCAGAATGTGCACAATTTTAACACGACTACCTTGTCTTGATGTGTGTAGAGCTGCAGATGCACTAAACACTGCTCCACATTAACTTCAGTTGTTTATAATGTGCATTTAAAACACAATTTATACATCTTTCCAAACTTATAATCAGAAGCACTTATAAGCTAGCATTTGTCAACAAAAGAGGAGCTTTAAGGACTTTCTGTGGTTTTCTCCCAAAATAAAAGACTGATGATTCAAATATTATATTATATTTTTCTCGAACACTCATTTTACAATTGTAACCTTTTTTTATGTTTTTTTTTGTCAGATTTATTTGTATAGCTGTTTTCATAATACACATTGTTTCAGAGCAGCTTTGTAGAAAATCCTCTTAACAATGAAAAATTTAAATAGTATCCATTTTTTACACTTAATTATATATATATTAAGTATATATATAGTTTTTCTTTATTAATTAATCATTTACAGTATCATTGTTTCTCATATATAAGTATATATATATATATATATGATAAACGTATGTATATAATGAAATGTTTTATATATATATATTGTTTCCATTTTTATTATATTAGTATCAAGTTTAGCATTGAAAACTGAAATAAAATCAAAACTATATACACATAAAAAAATCATAAAATAAAAATTACAAAATATTTAAAATTAAAATGAAACCGAAAACGTTTATGATTTGTACAAAATGTGTGTGTGTGTGTGCATATATAAACAGTATTTAGTTTTTCCTCACTGAATCACGCAGCTCTAAACTGTTTGACTGCTGGTGAATGTGTTTGGAAGCTCCCCTTTAAATCTAGATGAAGTCACTAGTTGATCTTGCTAATCCACTAGTCAGTAGTTGAAGGACTAGTCCGTGACTTTGCCTTCACATGCCCTTGAGACCTGCAGAAGCAGATCTGCTGACTCGGGCTTTGATTGGTTTGCACTGTCTTTGCTCTTCCTGCATGGAGTCCAGGGGCCTCATTTATAAAGACTTACGTAGAAACCATCCTTGATTTTATCTAAGAACTTTTCTGATTTGATCGTAAGAGCGATTCAGAGAAAACGAACGTAC
>JAUCMT010000047.1:19691306-19706410 GCA_032357475.1 Enteromius thamalakanensis | reverse complement strand
TGATGTGGATTTGATCGTACGAACACTCTAAGATCAAATCAGTGCGTAAGAAAGTTTTATAAATGAGGCCCCAGGTCTGCGTCGCTCATCCGTCTCCAGCATGTGATCACTGTGAGCTGCTGCAGAGCATCATGGGCCTCGCACTGCAGGGCATCCACAAACACTCACTGAGGGTTTTATATTCTCACAGACGCGTGGCAAAATCAAATGGCTATGTTATTTTCTATTTTATTTTAATTATTATTTTATAATTTTTAGTAATTTGTTGTTAGTAAAACTTGGCAACTAGCTGAAGTAATGTAAAACTTAAAAACAGAATTATTTTATTTCATTTAAGTTTTCTTAATGAATTTCTTTGTTGTTTTTTTAGTAATTTAGTTGTTTTTGTATACATTGTTGCATTAAATTTATTTCATCTTTAGATATTGTTTTATAAAGGTAAATTAATAAAAAAATTTGAAAAAGTAAAATGTCATCAAATAGCAAATAAATATATGATGTAAAATTTAATTTTCTTTTTCAATTAAAATTTTACGTTTCATTTATTTAATTTCGAGTCGCAAAGGTTTATATATCTGAATATAGCCAAAACCACAACGAAATTTAATAATTTAAGTTTTAATAATTTAAGAATTATGTTGCCTTTTTTTAGAATATGATTGATATAATAGTTTTCGTTAAGATTTTTTTTAATTTATTATTTTATATGTATTTTTTCATTTAATTTTTTGTTATTTTTATTTTATGTCCGTCTACATTTTTTAAATATTTTATATATTTTTATTTACTTTTGGTTTTTTTTAGTACATCATTAAATGAAAATATTTAATATTAATAATATATATTTATATTTAATATCATGTTTTAGTTCTATTTGATTTTAATAACCCTGGTCATTGATGCTGCATCGAGGTTTGAAAAAGCACTTCCGTCTGAATATTATAAGGGCAGAAATGCTCTCATCTTTATGTTTTTGACTGCTGTGTCGCTTTGTTGTGAGTCTTCTTCAATAATGCATAATTCTAGAGCAATACACTGGACTCAACTCTTGTGGATGGTCCTTCACCCTCGTGCAAGACTTCCACTGGAAAAGACTAGAATCTGCTCGCATCCTCTCGCAAAAAGTCATATGGGCCCTTTCATTTGATGAGTGTTGTGAGGACGAAGCGTGATTCTGAGGATCTCTTTACAGGACAGAAGATCAGAGTCAGACACGCAGGGCTTCAGTCATTCTCACCTGCTGTTTTAGACTAAACCACAGTGCAATTAAGTGTCTTTGTAAAGTTAGTCGCTGGTTTGATTTCACATGTTTAGCAGCTATTATGGCTGTACATACACGCTGCTGCTAGGATGAATCTCACAGCTGTGAGCGGATTTCTTTCTTTTTACATGTATCTGTTATTGACAGTGATTCATCAGAGCACTAAAGAATTATAATTTTTTAAAAATTTATCTATGTATTCATCATTTTGTGATGCAATTTTTGTTTATTGCCATATTAGTTTGTTAATGTCATACAGGATTTAATATATATATATATATATATATATATGTCATTATTTATAATTTTCTTTTTAAGTTTCATGAATTTGTATATATATATATATATATATATATATATATATATATATATACTTATAAATACTATATGTATGGGTCAAAGACATCAATTCTGTCTCACAATTTTTACATTTAATAATGTGTCTACTTTTGTAGTTTCAAATAAGTTTTTTGAAAAAAAGTTACAAAATGTAATGAAATAATGTAACATTTAGTGTAACACAATATTTATGTAAAAATTAAAAAATGAAATGAATTAGGAAATATATAAAATTTTATTGTGCTTTAAATGAGTAAAAATCCTACTGATAAATAGGAAAAACCTAGGATAGTAGCATGTGAAAAATATCAAATTACATATTATTTGGGATGAAGCCAATTAATCTTTAAATGTGTCATATTTATTTTTGTTGCAAATATGCCTGACAGGATTGTTACACTCAATCACACTTAGTTTTTTTTTTTTCTTAGCTTTATTTTTTTATCTTTGACCCATATGTATATATATGTGTGTGTGTGTTACATTTTAAATTTAAAAAAATTAATGAATAATATTCCATGTTATATATATTTTATGTTTTAAATTTAAAATAACTTTATGGCTGACATCATCTGCTGGCTACTTGTTACATAATTTTAGCGCTGATGTTTTTCGTTGTTGTATGAATTCACTGCACTTGATTTCCTTTGAAACAAAAATTGCTACAGTCACTGAATGTTGATTCACACGAGCCTTTGACATCAGACATGTGATTAAATCACACACACACACGCTGAAGCACAAACGGGCATGAAGATCCTCATATGCATGCGTGCATGACACTGCAGTGCTGCCCGTCTCTCAGTAAACCAGTGCATGATGGGAAGACCTCAATGTTAAGCTGCCACTTACTGACCATTGACTTCACTGTTGATTTTCCAAAAGAAGAGCTTGTGAACTGAATCCGATGTGAATGTCGCATGAGCGGGTGTTTTTATACTGAGAACGTTTCTAATTTCATTTTTAACCATTTTGATTGTTCTTAATGAGGATGATCGTGGATTACTGCAGCATTTGCTTCCTATTAAAACAATAATGATCAAGCAACCGTGTTCCTCATCTTATTGACACCAGCATCAGCCAATCCATGCTTATTTTTATTTACAAACTTATTCTATAATGTCTGAGTCATTATGGGAAAAATGGGTTGTTCCCAAAATATGGAGACTTTTTAGTCTTGGAAAAATGATTCAAAAAAATTAAAGTAACCATAATAACCTTTTAGGAATTAGTAATTATTATCTGAAGACATCAAGTGACTTTATATTGCCAACAATAGTGCAATTTATGCACTGATGTGAGCAATGGATATGAGTAATTAGTAATATTTAACATTTGCATATTAATATGCTTGTTTTTTTACCTCTTTATTTTTGTGGTGAATTTCAACATTATTGATGTAATATTAATTTGATTTCTCTTGTGAAAATAAAAGTAACCATTGATCAGAGGAAAATTTATTCCAAAATAAAGTATCCATGAACTTATTAAACATTATTTTAAACTTACTTTTTCATTCAGCAAGTAACATTTCTTCTAACCTTTTTTTTAAGCTTATATTTTTCTCTTATAAAACTGCCTTATGTAACGCTTCACATTGGTAAATCTTCATTATATTAACTATTTATGAGATGCATGAGATGGTACTTGAAGCTAAACTAAGACTTAACTTGATTTTAAAGCTTCCTACACAGACAGCTAATATTCTGTTGCAATGCTGAATATTACAAATACAATACAAATAATACAATATTATATGTAATGTGTAATACTATTACAAATATGATCCAAACATCATATCTTTGAGGATTTGAAAAGATGGATGTTTTGGCAAGTTTTATGATGGTTAAAGTATTTAGTAACCACTATTTTTAGTTCGTTTTTTTTTTTTTTATTACAACATTTTACAAACCGTTACAAGAAAAAAACACTATATAGAAAAAAAAAAAAACCCAATCCACCCAAAAAACATGTCAAAATAAATGAAAATAAAAAATTTTGTTTATTTTACTTTAAGAAACAAAGGTTTTATGATTTTAGTTTTTAATTAAATATAATACTTTTCTTTACAAAGGGATGAAGTTAAATATAATTTGAAGGCAACACTAATCTATCATCACATGCACCAAACAGCTTTAATATCACAGAAATAAAGACACGGACAAAGGATTATTGTTTTACAGTACAAAAACAAAAACAAGATTTTATTAAAGAAGCATAAAAAATAAAACTCTTGATACATTTCTTATAACCGTCAAGTCAGCTCAAATTATACGTGTATACAATTGTTCCAGCTCACGGTTAAAAGGTCCATAAACTTTCAAATAAAATATATTTCAATTTTAAATTTCTTCAATAATTTTTTCTCATTTTGTTATAAATTGCCTATATGTTGTACACAGGAAACAGAAATATGGAAAATAAAGATAAATTTGCTGTAATAAAAGGGTCACATTATAATCTGGGATATTTACGTCAAGGTAAGCAAATAAATTGTAAAAATAAAATGTGTAAAAAAAGTTTTTTTGTCTTTTCATTTTTAGAAAATTATTAGCTAATGCCTCACGGCTTCAAGACATGCAGAGAGTTTAACTTACAAATAATGATACGTGTTTTAAAAACTACATTAACCTTTTCCATCGTACGTTTGAAAATGAATCCCAATGATTGTAATTCAGGATATTTACAATTAGGCCTGAAATCCGGTTATTGAAATCACTTTTGGTTCTGCGTACAAAAGGAATTAAAGCGAAAAGTAAAAGCCGAGCGAGTTTAGGGCACAAATGAATCATGGGAAAACAGCGTCTGACGTCGTTCCGATGCAAAACCGCCTGAGATCGTCCCCAGCGAACCCTGTTTGAGGAAAAGAAAAACTAAAGAGGAAACCATTCGACTTCAGGCCAATCTTCACTAGTCACATGACCTTCATCGCCGATACCAAAACACGTCACATACACGCACACACAACCGAAAAACTACTAGCTTCTTGTACCTTTCAACCAGTTACACTACTTTTAAATGACGACTGGGGACGAAAAGCAGAAAACGAGCGGCT
This sequence comes from Enteromius thamalakanensis, assembly GCA_032357475.1. NCBI lineage: Eukaryota > Metazoa > Chordata > Actinopteri > Cypriniformes > Cyprinidae > Enteromius > Enteromius thamalakanensis. The sequence continues at coordinate 19,701,755 of JAUCMT010000047.1, read as the reverse complement.
CAGATTCGACACGGCTCTCTGTACAAATCACTAAAACTGGAAGAGCGGAGAGAAATTACGCCACAATCTTCATTCCCAGCAGCAAGTTTCACCACCAAGGCACCGTTAGCTCTCAAGTTCTGGCACGTTTAATATATATATATATTAATATATATATTTATTAGACACGCCAAAGAAAAGTCTAAAAGCGCATCTAGAGAAAGAAACTTGTACAAACCGAAACATTCTCGCCCTTTAAGAGTCCCTCACGTTCAAGGAGAAATGGCTCGTGCATCGCTAAAACGTACGGAAGCCCTGGTGATTTAGCTGCCACGTGGACTAGCATCCTGTTTATTAGGACGACCTGAAGTGTAGTGTGGAACCGGAAGCCCTTTAAAAGTGTGAAAGCATGGCTTGTCGCATAAAAACCGTTCGGTGGGACTCCAGATTCGTTCATGGCAGCGTACAGGGTGCGTAATCGCAAACGCAACTCTCACGAGGGCCGGAAGACAGACGCAAACTCCAGGGAAAGACATTTCCATGCGTCGCGAACATTCACAACTAAACATTCGAAAGGTAATTCAGTATGCGTTTTGATTTGAAAAGTCGTAACAGATAAAAACATCCTCGTTAAATACTAGAACCCTGTTTCTGGAGTGCAGGAATGAACCGACACGTGAATGTTTTAAGGTAGTGTGGCAAAAAGAGAAAATGCACGCTAATGATAATTGTAACATGTACTATTCTAGCTATCTCAGATCCTACATCCACTAGCACATCGCGTATAGTCTCGTAACGCGTATAAATATTAAGTGTTCGATAATAAAACAGGAATATCTCTCATGTTTTGGTCTAAACGAGCGCAGCTTTTGCATTTTAAGAAAAACGCAAAAATAATTTAAAAACGACTGCATCGGCAACACGGAAAAACGCGTTAGAAAAAAGTGCAGCGTAAATGTCGAAAAATCCACAAGTAGAAAAAGTTGGAAGCATGAATGGAAAAACAACCCACCGAATATGAACGGCTAAAGATAAAGAAGACGCAGTCTGACAAGTACTTGAGTGGGTAATAAAGTCACTGTTGTTGTTATTATTATTATTACTACTGTCAATAAATCGGAATAGTGTCATATCTAATAATTATTCAAAGGCAGTCTACGTTTAAGAGAAGATCCGGATGCACTGTGTGGCAGGAGTGTGGCAAACGGGACACTCAGGATCCGGTGACTGGCAGATCTGCCCGGCGCAATCCATGCAGAAGAGGTTATGGCCGCACGGGACGAGCGCGGCGGTCACCTCACTTTCGCAACACACAAAACAATCCCGCGAGACCATCCCAGCCAGGCCACCGGCTTTGAGGCGTCCCAACATGGTGGAAGCAATTCCCACTCCGCTTCCGCCACCTTCCGAATCTGTCGGTGATCCGCCCGGGAGCGACGACGCCGAGCAAGACGAGTATCCAGTGCTGCTCCCGCCGCTGCTGCTGCTTCCGCCTGAGAACGAGCTTCCGGTGCCTGTTTGGAGCCAGGAGAGTGTGCTTAGCGGGTCGCTTTGGGCTCGGCGGGCGAGCGGATGATCCGGGTCAGGGGAGAGTCGTGGAGTCACGGCTCTTTCACTGAGCCCGCTGCTATTGCGTCGGACCGCCTGTGTCTGTTGCTTTGCGCCATTGGCAAACGGCGCCCAGATGTTCGCAGCGCTGAATTCAAAACCCAAATCTTCCGATGCCGCTGGCAAATTCGGAGTTGAGTCGCCCGCGAAGGAGAAGCTCCCACCGGCACTGCTCGTGCTAAATGGACTAGTCGGGCTTCCCCCACCATCCGTCGCCCGTCGAGTTGCAGAGAACGATTCGGATGACATTTTGCGCGCCGAGTGGTGCATCTGTGGTGGAGGTGGTGGCGCCGAGTGAGTTGCACGCGACCAAAGTGCGCCGGCTAAACCGAGTGACCCAAGACCCTCTAAACTCACATCGGTCCCATTGCTGTGGAAGTCATTATCGCCTTGTAGGTCAACGAACGCACCAGTGCGCAGTGTGATGTGTGTTTCAATTTCTTCTCGCGCACGATCCACATTTTCAGGCATGCCAGTGACCTCAAATACAGGGTCTTTTTCACGGCTGGGTGTCACAATGTAAGTGTGTGTCTGCTGCTGGATGCGTTTGATCGTGGCTCCTTTGGGTCCCACCACGAGGCCCACAACACGGTAGGGAACACGCACCTGGATGGTGGTCTGTCCCGGGAGGTTGGGAGGGCCAGGGAGTGAGCTGCTTGATCCGGGGCCGTTTGTGCCAGCTTTGCAGCGCGAGGCGCGGATCATGGAGAAGTGCTCGGCCGCCGAGACAATCTCGCGTTTGGCCATTTCCACATCCTCGCGGCGGCCCGTCACGATGAACACTGGTTCCTCTCCTCTTACTGGAGTTTTGATGTAAGTGTTCGTTTTCGCACGAAGTGCTTTGATCTTACAACCTGTAAAGAAACAAAACAGAACAAATTTTTTTTTTAATTTTTCATGATTTACTCTATTTAAAAAGAAACTTTAAAAACATCATACTAAAATTATTATATTTCAAGTCATTAGTGATTTAAAAATGCTACATGTTGCAAAATTTTTTACTAAGGCTGTGACAATAAATTGATACATTGTGATTTAAATCAGAGATTTTTAGAATAAAAATCGCAATTCTCTCTGGAATCGATTCAGAGCTTTTTTTTAACAGCAGATGGCGCTCTAGGCCTTTTTTTTTTTTTTTTTAAGTGCACACTCAAAAGAGTGCTTGTGCGTTTAGCTCAGTCATGCAGGTGGTTAAATGTACTTGAAACTTCGCTTTTATGATGTGAGATTAATGTAAACAGCCCATTATGAACACCCTTGTGATTCACTTCAACTTTTCCAACTGTATGAATGATGATGTTATGTTCAAGTGGTGTGTGTGTAGGGAACTGGAAGCAGCAGTGTCCGGTAGTTTCTAAAGCACAGAGACATCTGCTGTTAAAAACTAAGCTAAGTCGATTCAAAAGAGAATCGCGATGCATTCTGATAATCGCAGATATAATTGTTCTGCATCCATTCTCTGAATCTTTACTTGAGTCGCTATGCATTGATTTATTTTCACAGACAATGTGGTGTACTACACTTTTAGGAACGTATTCATCACACCACAGGAATGTTTAAATAAACTGGCAAGGCCAAAAAGGTTAAATAAAAAGTAAATGCAAATTAAATACTGTATATACTGCAAATTAAATACTGTACATGTATGCATGATATGTGAATGAGATGATTATATTAATTTGTAAAAAATGTAATTGATTAACATAAGTATATGACTTGAAATTTTTCCTTTGTCACCACATCACAATGTAAATGAACTATCAAGGACACATTATATATATAATTAAACAAATACATGAATTAATATTTCCAATAAGTATATCATTTTAAATTAAGTCATAACTGACTTTATCATAATGCTCATGGAAATGGGGGGAAAAAAATGACATACTGCATGCTTTTAAAATTAGCCAAAAGTTTTTACATCACATTTTGACTAGTAATATAATTCCAATATATTACTGATCATTTAAGCCACTATCAGGCATGCTGAAACTATAAAGTGAATAACTGTCACATTGTTCCAGTAATGCTAGTTTTAGATAATGATTGACGTGCTATATACTGTACTTTTAAAAAATTAATTTGTCAGGACCATTACATTTTTTTTATCTAACTAGCAAAGGAATAAGCTTGAATGCTTGGCACATACTTGAATATAAAATTTGTTAATTAAATTAAATAAGAGTAAAACTTTTATTATATTTTTATTAGTGATATTCTTTGCTAAGAACTTGATTTGAACAACTTTAAAAGGATATTCGCTCTCATATATATATATAACAATGCCAATAACTAACGTTTAAATGTTTCAGAATTTAATAAAACTGATCCCGTACATTGATAATAAAGAGCAAGACAAAAAATAAAGATTTAAGCGATCGATGTGAATTGTTTTCTTTATTCATCATCGGTAGGACAGAGGCGCACTGTTCCTTTAAATCCGCATGGCTTACTTTACTCAGCCAATGGCGCGGCCGCTCTGTGACGTCATCGCGGGAAGCTGAACGCATGGCATTTCAAACAAAGAGAACAATGCCGCGCCGAAAGAACCTCGCGCCGCTCGCAGAAATCACGCTTGTTTTACATAAACTAAATCACTTAGGGCTATTTCTCATGTGTGTTTAACAAATAAGAGCGCGGGAGCTGAAATGCGCCGCGCAGAGCCGTAGTGCGCGTCCCCGGCCCGCTATACTTGCATAACTCATATCCTCACATGACCCCAGTCTGCGTTCATATATATCGCTCCGGATCCTGAACGAAACGCAAGCAGAGATCGATAAACAGCAGACAGCGAGATGGGCGGGAGAACCATGAATCCGCAGCGGTCGATACGAGTCTCTATTGTCTGGTTCAGACACGAGCAGACCCCCTCCCAAACCCCTCCTCCACAACATCCATCCATCCACCCCGTGACACGCAAATGATGTTTATGAAGGACAAAAATCCGCCAAAACGACAAAAAAAACAACAAACACCAAAACACCAGTGCGTACATGCCAAAACAACGACAGAAGCATAACGCATATGCAACCGGCCGCTCACTTCTGCTCAAAACGCCAACTTATTGTTCAGATGCCCTGCAATGCTTTGTTTATGATGTCCAGGAACACAGAACGGGAGTGAATATTCAAATCACAGCTTTTGCATGCTATCTCAAACGATTAAAGTGATGATTTTTCTATTGTTCAAATGCAACTGACTATTCTACAACAAAGCATTTTGATAAACATTCTATTTTCAATGCAACTAACTAGTAAACAACCTCGGACAGGTCACATGACTGATCCCAGTAAGGTTATACTGATTTATTGTTCTACTGCATTTATTCTATTTTTAAAGCATATTCTGGAACATAAATCACATTTTAACTACTTGCAATGATTTCTTATTGTGCAAATGTATTGCATTTATTATGTGTCTCCTGAAACAAAGAATATTACTGAATATTACTATTTTGCATGCAAATAACTACCTTTAGTGCTTTCATATTGTTAAAATGCATAGCATTTTTTTTATCTTTTGGAATGATTTCATACATTTCACACAAATAACTACTTGTAATGCTTTCCTATTGTTCAAGTGCATTGCATTGGTTGTTTACCATCTCTAGGAACACAAATACTAGTAAAATACTCATAGTTTGCATGTGAATAACTACATGCAGTGTTATCCAAGAGTTCAAATGCATTGCATTTATTGTTTATCATCTCTCAGAACATAAATATTCATATTTTGCAAGTGAATAATTGTTCTACTGCATCGCATTTATTGTTTATTATCTTGCATCGTAAAGAATGGTTGGTTCATGATGGTTTTAGTAAATGTTACCTTGTCTGCCGACGATCTCGGCCACATGCTCTGATGTTGGCACCGGCACGCACTCTGTCATGTTGACACTTCTCTTGCGGAGAACTGAGCTTTGTTCTCCGAGGATGGAGGAGTGCGGACCGGCCATGTGGTATCCGCTGCCGCCTCCAGAGCCGTAGTACTCCGGAGAAGGCGAGCAGGAGCTGGGTGATTCCCGGGAGCCGTTGGTGTGCTCGAGCATCTGCAGATCGACGTATCCGCCTCCCCCGTTGCAGTTCTCACTGGGCGAGCTCCCGTCCAGACAGTCAACCTTCTCCATAGCCATGAGTGACAGCTGATCCAGGGCGAAGCGCAGCACCTCCTGATGGTCCTCGTCCCTGGGCTCCTGCTCTGTGACTCCGCCGGATTGACCGGTGCTGCTCACTACCATCTCGTGATCCATGATGTCAGGGTGAAACAACGGGCTAGGCATAGTCGTCCCTGCGTGCGCATCAGACAACAAAACAAGCGTGCTTCCTAGAGGGAAAACAGCACATTTGTGAGCCTGGAGCACAAAAGCGGTCATTAATAGCCATGGTATATTTTTAGCTTTAGACAACAATACACTGTATAAGTCAAAATTATAATTATTAGGTTTCTTTAATGCCAAAGATCATTAGTTTTTTTTTTAAGACTGCAGATATATCAAAACTTAATTTATGGTTATTGCTAAGAACTTCATTTGAACAACTTCAAAGGCGATTCTCAAAATATTGTTGTTTTTTTTGTGCACACATTCCTGATTTTCAGATAGTTGCATCTCAACCAAATATTGTCCTGTCCGTCAATGGAAAGCTTATTTGCATAAATCTCTCTTTTCTTTTTTAAAACAGACCCTTAAGACTGCTTATATGGTCCGGGTCACATTTAAACTCTCCAAACACTTTGAGAAGTGACACAAACCATCTAGAAACAGTCAAAGCAGACTAAAAGCGAGTGTGCTTGTTGTTCTCCAGTGCTCCACGCCGCGCGTCTCTTTTGTCTTTATTGTTTCGGCTGCTGGTCGTTAGCTCCGCGTTAAAGTCTCACACCGCGGTTAACGTATATTTCATGACAAGCGGCCGTTTTTAAGCTAAGTTCTCGGCAGGAGCGTGACCCGTGCGTCCGCGACTCCAAACCGGCAGAATCGTGAGTTTAAACGAAAATATTGGAGTTGAAAGTGAAGTGTTGTTAGCCGCGCCGCTAACCGGAGACGATCAGTCACATTGTCGCCTTTGTTTGTGGATCTCAGCCGCGCGCCACGCGGGCGATACGGAAACCGGCGAAGAAGAAACTAACACGGACAGGCGTTACATAAAGCGGAAAACCTCACCTTATGTGCTCCTGTCCCACTCGCCGCTCGTGTCGGGTGTTTTGTGGAGGATGAAGGAGATGGTGGCTAACCGCTAGCGGAGCTGCTAATCGTTGGGGGGCGTTGGAGAAAAAGACTCGTTTTAAAAGCATTCGCGGTCAAACTCGACCCCCGGTGCGCGCTCAGATCACACGTCCCACCTCAGCACCGCTCACTCGCGCGGTCTGCTCATTGTTTTTCTGGCCGTTTTCACGCGTAGAACGCTAGAGGTGTATCACAGCGCTTTCTCCCGTTCGTTCCGCCGTCTTTGTCTGTCTGTGTGCAGACGCACGCGCCGCGCTCTCTCTCTCTCCCGACAGTCTCGCTCTCTCACGGCGCTGACGTCACTGGCGCACAACAATGGGTTCAAAGGCCACTGGCAAAATGTGTATTTAATTTAATTAATATGAATTTTTAAGGACTGTAAATGGCTTTATCTTGTATTATAAAAAAAAGCACTAAAGCACTAGAATTTTTCTTAACCTTTTTATTTTATTAGTAAAATTTCACATAAAATAACCATCTTATGTCATCTCCTGCGTTAAAGTTATTTTGTTCTGAGTTAGATTTTTATATCTCGGTAAGACTGTGAAACAAAAATCACAGTAATCTGGAATCTGAGGGTGCAAAAAAATGTTATATTGAGGTAAATCCCCTTCAAAGTTGTCCAAATGAAGTCCAGCAATGCATATTATTAATGAAAAATGAAGTTTTGATATATTTCAAAAAGGAAATTTACTTACTATCTTCAAGGAACATAATCTTTACCCAATATCCTAATGATTTTTGGCATAAGATAAAAAGCTTACTTAAAAAATAAATGTAATCAGTTACTGTTACCAAGAAAAATGTGTAATTAAATTACAAGTTACTTTTGAAAATGTTAATGATTACAAAGAGGGTTAGATCTGAATTTTTTTCAGAAAAACACACCCAGATTTAATTGATTTCTTTCATAAGTTGCAGTGACTTCTCTTAAAATATGTTCAGGAGTTTAGGACACAGAATAGGATGTGCTTATTCAGAAATGTCCTATTTGTGTTTATATATGCTTATGCTTGTGTATATTTTTTAAAGATTTTTTCCAAGCATTGTTAGATGCTAGTGTTTCATGTCACATAGAAATGCAAAGATTAGAGTTCAAAAACTGTATCATAGCTACTATTTTTTGTTAGGGTTGTAAATCTGTATTTAACCTAATGATCTCAAAGTAAAAAGAGGTGCTAAAGTCTGATTTCGTTTTGGCTATGCTTAAAAATTAAATGATTAGAATCTTCATTTTAGTGATGAAGGATTTAAAAATAATGGAAAAATGTGAAATTTGGGACAGTAATGAAAAAGTAAAAAAGTGTAATTATTACTTTAATGAAGTAATGGAAATAGCTACACTACGGTAATGGTAACTTACAATCTTTAACCTATAACATTTCCAAAGTAACCTTCTCAACACTGATATAATGTATGTAGATGCACACAATCTGTTTATATATTCTGATGATTCAGTTCCATAAATATATAAAAAAAAATACATATATTCATGTTATTTCAAAATGTCATAAATCTAACTTATATTCAAATTTTTTTTATGAACTATTGTCTATTCAATTATTTATTTTGACATTAATATGGAAAATTATTTGTATATAATTTAAGTTTAATTGGTGACAAAGGTGTTTGTTTTCTGTAACACACACACACAAAATCAATATTGTGATATTTCACTATTAAGTTTTACTTTTAATTAAATCTTGATATACATGATTTAAACTTCATGCATTTTATGAATATTTGACAATATTTTAAAATTCCATAAATTATGTTATAAACATTTAACAAATGTTAATTATATTGATGCATATTTATTAATACATTTATAAATGATTTCACAACTCCATAAATATATTGTATATTATAAACATTTACTAATAACTTTTACATTTTAAATATTAATAGATTTGAGACTGTATTCGCTTTCTTTGAAATATGATGAGATGTTTGCATTACAATAAAACGGGAAAGTGCTTGCATGTGTTGAAAGACTTTTATTTTCCATGTTTACAAAATTACGCATCCTTCAGCTACAAGGTTTGCAAATTTTAAAAAAGTGATCTTCCAAATAGAGGGCAACATACAAAAACACCTCTCCTGCATATTTCAAATATGACTGTACAATGCAATTATTTGTGAAAAAAAAAAAAAAAACACATCAGAATAGGAGTCAATCATCTATTAAATTGAATCATGGGTGTGTGCAGTATTAGTGTAAAAACAAGCCATCTACTGAGCAAACACTGATGCATCAGATTTCTGTCCTGTAACCATTCAGTCCATAATAATAATAATAATAAACCACACTGCATCTGTGAATGATGGCAAACGTAACAGCTTCACAAAAGCTTGATCTATCTGAAAAATGACTCCCATAATATTGAAAAACTGTCCATTCCTTAATATCAGCTATGCATTGACAAATTCATGAATATAAAACCCCTAAGCACCAATGTAAGAGCTTATATCATCTCTAAACTAAAACAGCATTGTAACAAAAGAGAAAACATAAAGGAACCAGGAAGAACTGAGCACCAGCCACCACATACCAGTATGCACTAGTAGTACATTATTTCCATAATCAGTCATAAAAACATGGAATTTTGTTTGTATATTAAAAAAAAATAACCCAAACATTGTGTCAAATGTTCATGATTTGAGATTATCTTACGATGTCTGAATAAAAACAAAAAAGCTGGGCATCTGTAACTCACTCAAACCGACTGCGTTACGCTGCAAAAACCCAAAACTGATGAAGCACAGCCTCAAACTGTACAAAAATAGAGCAAATCCACTTCAAACTCGTTAAATGTAGAAGAAAAGTGAATTTGGTTTTAGAAAACTGCTTGAAATGTTAGGGTAAAACACACGTTCACAGTTGAGCTGGAGAAGAAAGGCAGGAGAGCGGCTGGTTTCTGCATAGGATCGGCTCAAATATGAGTGCATCTTTGGGTTTGGGGAGGAACAATACTGTGGTCCAGGTCTTTCCCATCACCACCGCTTTCCTGCAAACACACACAGATGACAAACTCAAACCAGATCTTTTTCAAAGTGAAGAATCTTTTCAACACAGATCTGATCCTGGCCTTGAGATTTTGATTATATATATATATATATATATATAAATATGGTTAAATATATAAATAAATAAAAATTGCCATATTTAAATGGGCAAAATAACAAATACAGGCTTGTTTTGTAGATTATTGCAAAGTGTATTTTTTTAATATGCTTAGCAGTGTTCCTATTGCACAGCATATTTATACAAAACCAGACAAAATGTAGCGCTAGTTATCCCAAACTAAGATATATGTCATAAATCATGTATTTTTGTCACAATACAACTGATTGGTGTGAACATGGGGTTACAGAGCATCATGATTTAGAAAATAACAATAATGAAAATAAGGTTTAAAATAGTGCTGTCAAACAATTAATAGCTGTGCATACGGTGTATATTTATTAAGGGTGGCACGGTTCATGAAAAAACCCCAAACCGTTCAATTCGCTTGTCTGGGTTCGGTGCATGCATGCGTCGCACGGTTCATGACATGCGCAATGTATCCTCGTGCCCCGTATGTGACGTCAGTGTGTTTCCCTTTCGCGTGAAAGAACTGAGGGGTCTACGGTGTGGA
>JAUCMT010000047.1:19658669-19670436 GCA_032357475.1 Enteromius thamalakanensis | reverse complement strand
ATGTATTTAATGTATAATAATTTCTATTTTTAACTACTAAATTCATTTGAAATATTTTTTTTAATTGTTACATTTTTAAAATTTCTTGTTTCATAGTTGTGATAAATGTATTGTTTATGTTGTTGATATTTGGTATGATTATTTGAATTCCTTTCATGCAAAGCACTTTGAATTACAATTGTGTACAAAATGTGCTTTACAAATAAACTGCCCTTTGAAAGTTCCCTGCAAAACCCTGGTGTCATTAATCCTTTTTTTACATGTTAAACAACACAAAAGCAGAAACATATGCTGCATTCTAAATTCCACACCAACGTGAAGTGGTCCGAACAGATTAATTTAATTAAAACGGCACTGATTCCAGTTAAACGAGGGTTGCAGAGAGGGATCCAGTGGCGGTGCGGAGAGAGGAGAGCGGGACGCGACCGATCCTGAGCATCTTTCTTTCGTCATTACCCGACACGCAACTTCAAAGCTCGCAACGCTTTAGAGAGTCAGTGGCTTTCAGGAGGTCTGTGGGATCTGCCGCGGAGCGAAAGAGCGCAAGACGAGAGGACAGCAAGATGAGAGAGATGCACCGTCTGCCAAGAACCGAACAGAAACACACACTGCCACTGAGAGAGCCAGACAGAAGACAGGATGAGGTGAATGCGACTGTCTCATCGTAAACGCATCCCGCTGCTGAGATGCATTTATGAAGCATGAGACTAAAAACCACTGCGGCCATCTGCAAAGAAAAGGGCTGAAGAACAGATGGAGAAATGGGTAAAAAGAAAAACAACCTGGCAAACAGAGGGTTAAACATGACATGCAAGCATTAATCAGACTAGTACAATCTGAAGCGAGTAAAACGCTAAGAAAGAAACACAAAAGAACGAGTCCGCCTCTTCTAATCTGCGGGGTTAATGCCTGAGGAAAAAGCGGATCACAGCAGACCGGAGGGGTTACGGACATGCAACAGTTAAACTGGGGAAAAAAAGAAAACCAGAAGATGTGTTGTATATACAGATTTAAAAATAAATGAACGACTAGAAAGCAAAACAGAAGCATAGATGAGGGCTACCGTGGAAATCAGGAGGGTTGCATGCATCATTTATAAACTGCTTCACTCATACTAGTCTTGAAGGAATAATGAAAATTCTTTTCATTCGTTTCTTTTGTGGAAATTAATTGCAATATATGCAAAATACTGCAAAAATGACCAAAAAAAAAGCACCATAAAGTAGTCCATGCGACTACAGCACTACATTTAAAGTCTTCTGAAGTCAAATTATTGTGTTTCATAAAGAAATGTATTCAAATGTAAGCCTTTATTGTGCGACTGCACAAGGGTTATTTTTTTTAAAGGAACCGTATGTAAGAGATGGCCAAAGCTGGTACTGCAATCACTTTCAGAATACTGTTGAGCGGTGTCTCCCCTCCCCCTTCCTGTTGACTAGAGGTTGCCAGATAAGCTGCTTTTATCCATCTCCATCGTTCAAATGCTTCTCCAAAGCAAACCCTTGTCTTATTTCGCACTGTCACATAGCGCACTTTTATTTATAGCGAGGTCTTTTAGGTTTCGTACTCGAAATGTTAGACATTTTTTAGTAGCTGCTGCAGCTTTGCAGAGCAGGCAACCTGGATGCCGAAACACTATTGACTTCGTGATTGGGAGATAGATGGAAGGTGGTGCTTCAGGTCAAAACAAAACATGACAACATAAACATCAGTTGAGGGCTGCAACTGTGCTTTTTTAAATGAGAATATCCAGGCTGTACTACTACTGTCGGTGATATGAGTACTTGACATTAACATGTTTTCTTAATGCCTGCTGAACATAACAGAGACATTTTACGATTATTACAATACATTTCTTACATACGGTTCCTTTAACTTAGTCTAAAAATACTAAAAACATTTTTGAAATGAATTAAATTGTATTGTATTCAAGCTAAATTTAATTAACATTTGGTCAAAAAAGTTTAAGCAAAACAAAATTTTAGATGAAAAACAAACTAAAAGAAAATCAATAATGTTACTTTTTTGGCAACTAACTAAAAAAATTGATCATTTAAAAAAAGACATAAAAACAATTACATTAACAAAAAATATTGAATATTAAAAACATTGGACAACAAAAGCAGTCATAAGTAGCACAGGAAAATTTGTGGCTAAAATTGACTATGACTATAAAAATTATGACTGAGTCAATGTGGTTTTGTGGTCCAAGGTCACATTGGGTTCAGGGCCATTTGCGTGAGCAAGAAATTATTAAATGCTCAGTTTAGAATTAAAAGCCAGAAAATTCAAGCGAAAGCAATTAAAACGAATAAGTAAATGAAGGCGGCACAGACTGATCTAATTCTTCAAGTATTCCAGTATGCAAATATTTTCATAACAACACGAGTCATTTAAAATAAAGTTACTTGCAGTCAATATATTTAAAACAGTAAGCCAGCGCTGCCTTGTTAATGCTTTTCATATATATGTGTATCTCGTACATCCTTGTTTCGGTTTCTCCCTATAACTGACAAATATATACAATTGATATCTGCTAATATAGACACCTTATTTCTCTCATGCAGGCATAAAACGTGTTAGTTTGCAATCATTATTGTCTTTAAAGCCCGGGACACACCAAACAGACTTCAAAGTCATGTCTGTATCCCAAACAAAATAAAAAGACCCCAAGAAGGAACGTGGTGCACAAGACATTTGGGATTCTCTTGTAATGCTTATTTTGGGTTGACAGTCACAGTTCATTCACTCTACAATGCTTCAGAACTTTCCTAGACTGAGTAAATGACAATTTACATTTACACCTCTAACTATTCAAAATAGCTTTAATCTGAGTCTGTTAGTTGCACAGGTCTTGCAAGCAGGTGAGATGAACAGAAAAGGGATGAGTGCTAAACATGAAATGACAGACAGAAAACACATGCACAGTTACTGAAAGTGCAGACAGTCCCACAATCACCCTAAACAGACACCTGAGTGGGCCTAGGGAGGCAGGAGGGATATACAACACTTCATTCGTAGCATTCCAAAAGAATTAACACCATTTTATTAATGTATTTTAATATGTAAATTTAATAATTTACATTTGAATAACTTGAGATACTATTAAAAGAAAATATTCTTGAGTTTAATGCAACTTGGCTGGTTGCTAGGCTGTTTCTAGGGCTTATTTTAAGGCAAGACACCACTTGTGAACAGCGTAAACCAATTTTAGCATACTTCCACAGTTGATTAATTATATTAAGTTTTCTGAAATGTTATGCTTAAATAAGTGAATCAGAAAATACTGCTAGAAGATAGAAATCAATACATTTTCACCATATTTCTAGAAATAAAGTGTGATATAAATCGGTGTGAATGATATATGATCAAACCCCTCAGTAATCCCCTTCAGAATATAGAGAAGAAAAAAAATGTAAGTTTTGGTGTATATAAGTGCTGCTAAAGTGGAGAAAAAAACTCAAAGTCTTTAAAGATATGTATTTTTGCCATTGTTTTAGTAATACAATGTTATATGAATCAAAGTCAATGGTATATGAACAAACCCCTCAGTAAAAACCTTCAGAATATAGAAAGGAATAAAATCCTAAGTTTTGGTCTATGTAGGTGCTGCTAAAGTTGAGAAAAAACATTTTGTAGTTTAAATCTAGCCACAAATAGCCCAATATTTCAAAACTAACAAGGGTATTTTCGCTTGTAGTGTCTTGCCTTGAAATATTTTCAATTGTATTGAACCTAGATGCGAATGCTTTCATCCATCTAGTATATAATATCTCCTATCAACAAGTTCTCCACCCCTTGAACCCATTCAGGTGTCCCAACCACAGACGAATCTCTGCGGTGTCTGAGCATTGATCTGAGGTCAGTCGCACACACTGACCTCGCACTTGCTGCTCCAGGTTGAGAATAACATTTACGGCCTGGTGAAGGACGAGCAGTTTGGTCTGAGGTTTCTCATTGTTCATGTGCAGCTGGCACATGCGGCCCAGCTCTTTGAAGGCCTCGTTGATGTCGCGAACACGCAAACGCTCACGGGCGTTATTGGCCACGCGCCGCTCTTTCTCCCGCTCCGCCTTCACCTCAATCGGCAAGTCCTCATCATCGGCATCCTCGTCTTGACTTCATGGGTCAGAGGAATAAAGGGGTGAAAGGGGTTACAGGCAAAAAAAAAATCAGGGCACACTGACAGGGAACGACGCGTACCTCAAGTCAAGGTTTTAAAATGGACCAGCCTGAAGTTGCTGGAGGTGGGAATGTCAAGTATATTGACTGTTTTTTAAATGCAACTAAACTGGCAGTAAAAGTGGAATTATAAAGACTTTTAGATTCTTCTGCTCACCTTGGATGCATTTATTAAACTAAAAAGAGAGTAAAATCTGTAATATTCCCCTGGTTTTACAGACCGGGGTTAAGACTAGTCCTAGATTAAAATGTAAATCTGAGCTGTTCAATGAAAAGACACTTGTTATAAAAAATGTCGGTGCATTTGTTAAGATAGACACCAGTAATGTTTTTTTATAAAAACGAAATTAATATTCTAATTTGAACTAATTGAATTACTATTGCAATTTAAAATGAGTGTTTTTTAATGTGAATGTATTGTAACATGAAATTTATTGCTAGCTGCTGCTAAAGAAACATGCTGAAAACTTTTATGCTGCTTATTTTTGTAGAAATAATGATATGCTATCATTCAAACGTTTGGGGCAAATGAAATTAAAGCAAAATATATTAATACCTTCATTCATTTGAGCTAGTCAAACTGAAGACATTTACAGTGTTACAAGAGATTTTTATTTCAAATAAATGCTGTTCTTTTGAACTTTCTTTACATCTGAACATCTGTAAATCCTGAATTTTTCCCTTGAGCAGCGAATCAGCATGTTAGAATGATTTTTAAAGACTGGAGTAATGATGCTGAAAATTCAGCTGCACATAGCAAAAATAACTGATATGTTATCATATATTCACTTAGAAAGGTTATTTTAAACTGCAATAATATTTCACAATATTACTGTTTTTGGTCAAATAAATGCAGCCTTACTGAATGTAAGAGATGTCTTATAAACATAAAAAACCTTAATTATTCCAAACTTCTGAGCAGTACTGTATGTTTCTCCTGGGATTAACTGATGTTTTGCGGGGCGTCAAGTACCTCGTTCGTGTGCGGCTTTTTCCATCTTTCTTTTCATCCTCCGATTTATCTGCAATAGACAGGTTCTCATCATCTTCCTTATCTTCCCGCTTTATATCCGAGCTGGATGAGTGAGAAGAGTGAGGCAGAGAAAGACCTGGCAGACAAAAACATGATGAGATTAGCAGCAGAAAACGCTGATCACAATGTGCGATGACAACAGCACTGTGAAATCATCCTGTACTTCCCCTAAAAGGTGATGCGTTTGATTTTTTAGATGTTAAAATTAGACTCATTTATGCATTTGGCACACGCTTTAATCGAAGCAACCTGCAATGCATTCAAGTTATGAACGTATGAACGTGGTGTTTGTAGCACGTTTGAGCTACAGAAATGCTTTATGAATCTGAAAAGCCTGCATGATACAAAAACATTTTGCATGCTTATCTGCTTAAATACCTGCACAAAGTACATCATTTATCAATCTCAATCAATCAATGTCAAGAAAATAGCATTAAAACTTAAAAGAACAGCACTGACTGGTAAAGGCGTCGGACTGAGAAGTGGGCGGGGCCTGATGAGCGGCGTGGTGTCCCTGCAGCAGAGCACTGGATTGTGGTAAACCTGCTGCATCATCACTGTGATTTGACATCTAGAGGAAAGAGCAGGAGTCAGTTATTACACACTGATAAAAATAATAATGAGTTTAATTTATATAGTGCCTTTTCAAAGCCAATGGATGCTACAGAATGACAAAAGCAAATACAAACAATCATGTCAGACAATAAAAGACAAGACATTAGCAAAGTCCAGAACATGCAATTGCAGTAAGGAATATCCGAGTTTAAATATGTCTGTTGCTTGCGCAAGAAAATTAATTAATACAATTCAAACACAAATTTAAAATATATATTTTTTTAATAATTAAAGTTCTATGATCTCAATTGATCAATTTGACATACTTTTTGATAATTACAATTTTTCTAAACAATTAAAAAACAGAAAATGGACAATACTGGAATTCAAAATGTAAGATCAGCTTTCACTAACTAAAATTTACATTTTGAATGTATTGTTTATAATGTATTATTTTGTCATTACATTTTGTCTTCCTGAATTTTAGACGAAGGGTCAGAATGTCAGGGTTAAGGGTCAGGGTCGAAAATAATAATAATTTTCCCTCATATTAACTTCATTGAGCCAAAAAATGTAAACTAAGACTACCAAAATGCCAATACATCCACACCCTTGTCTAAACTATAGATCCATGTGAAACAAAATTCTGAACAGGAAACACTCACCAGGCCCGGGAGACGGCTGGTGAGCCCAAAGGCCTGACTGATGGAGCCCAGGGCTGCGGCTCCAGCCGGATGTCCAGAGACGGCAGCGCTCAGTATACTGTGCATGTCTGCTCCTACCGCATGACGACTCAACACATGCAGCGCTTCACCCAGACGGTCATCCATCTTAGTCTGCAAAACACACAAATCATTCAAGCTGCTGAAGCCCAACACATGCACAAAAAGACAGTCTGCAACAGAGATTGTTCTGTGAGCATTAAAGACAAAAGAGGGGACAAAAGTTAATTATGACTATTTGTCATCTCATATGTGGTTAAAAATATTTTTTAAATACAAAACAAAACAATTTTAATTTTGCTGTTCATGAGTGTTACATTAATAATCATTAAATCGATGTGATCACTAAACATTGTTACATATTTTTAAAATCTGCTTTTACTAGTGCTGTCAAATGATTGATCAGTCAAAATAAAGGTTTGTTTACATAATACATGTATTTATGTGTATATTATGCATTTAAAAATACAAATATGCATGTATATATTTCAGAAAACTTTTATATATTACATATTTATATACAAGTTATATAAATATATACATGTTTATAAAATATATATGCGTAATATAGATATAAACACAGACAGACAGTATGTTTATTTTGGATGCAATTAATCACAATTAATCATTTGACAGCACACATTTTTTCTTCATATTTTCCATTTTCATTTAAAATGTAAAGTTTCTTTTATTTTTGTCAATTTTTCTACATTTGTTCATGATGTGCATTTCAGTTTAGTTCTTTTCTACATCAAGGCAAACAAAACTGCTTAATGAGAAACTTAACTTTTTTAAATTCAAATACTGATCATTAATATCCTTTGATGTTTCTAGAAATACAAGACATGCATATTTCATGTGCAAAACGGTTAAAATCTCCATCTTAAGTGTCTATTTAATCTCTAGTTTCTAGTTCTTTTGTGCTGTGGTGATGCAAAGGAACATACCAGTGCCTGCAGACCGGGCTCAAAACCGGGCGATGGTGCGGACTGAGAAGAGCCTTTGGGCCACTGAGATGCAGAAGCTGAAAACAAACACAGACATAGGAGTCAATAAAGCCTGGTGTGTGGAGGTATCAGAACAATCACACAGCAGATGGCACTACAGAGCCGCGCAAGAGACAAGAACCTTCAGGAAACCCACCAGCAACATTGGAAGGAGAGCCCACGGGAGTGGAAGGACTCGGGGAGTAGCTGCTGTTGTTGTCAGAGGGATATATCTGAAAATCACAATATTAGAAAATATTAGGTCAGAGGATTCGGCTGAAAGACATCCACAGAATTTTACAATGAATTTATTTATACACGCATGTGTACTGTATATAATAAACAAAATTTTATAAAAACTATATAAATAAATGCATTTAATATATGAACAACATTTGTCTCAAATACATAATAAAGACAGTCCACAATTTAGGGCTACACGATTATGACAAAACTCATAACTGGCAATTATTCCATTTTTTACTGTTTAGAACCCTTAATTACGATTACCACAATTTACACCGAATGATGTTTATACCATAGTTTGAAGCAACTGCATGGCATTTACATGAACATATGCTGAAAACATTAACTGAAAAACCTTTAATAGTAGTCTGTAATATTAAACCTCAAAGTATACATTGGATTGGTTTATTTAAAAAAAACAAACGATGAACTTTAAGCATCCAGAAAAACATAAGTGTACTTTGAACGATGTATTATCACTTTAACATAATTGGGTCACCTGTAATTGGAATTGCAATTAGAAAATAGATTAATTGTGCAGTCCTAGTTTAACTTTTTTTAATTTTGGATACGAATCACTATTAATAATTTGACAGCACTTATTAACTCAAAAATTAAGTTGACATACATGGTAGGAAACTTACCAAATATCTGCATGGAACATAATTTTTACCTAATATCCAAATATAAATATGGCATGTATTTTTGGCATGTATAATTGAAAAATTTATAATTTTGTTGGATATTGCTACAAATACACCTGTGCTGCTGATGACTGCTGCTGAGATATTAAATGTTGAATACTGATATTCTTAAAATAAAAGATACTTTGAATGTGAAATTAAAAAAACAGTTGTTTATCAGCACATTACACTGAACTCACCGAAGCGAGCGCTTTCCCGATCTCTGCGCCGGAGCTGCCTGCGTTTCCAGCTCTGCTGACTGTGAACAGAGATTGAAGCTTGTGTTACTCAGACGCACTGGAACAATGTCAGTGAGCTCTGGTGTGTGGAGAGTCTTACCCATGATGCTGTCGGAGCCGCTGATGGGCGGCGTGTGGCTGGGAACGCCGTATCCCGCCGAGGCCGGGTGGAAGCTGCTGGGTAAGACCTCGCTCCCGTGAAGAGGGTAGTTCTGCGGAGACAGGGGCAAGGGCTGCCGCTTCTGCCGGAGACACACACACAGACACATACAATTATTCACCGGCACGTGGAAAACATGTTATGGTATCTTTCACGCAGCTCTGGTGCGGCCTGAAAGCTATTGAGACTCTGAAAAAGAGCAGGTGCAACATCAGGAATGTTCGATTACTTTTCCACATGAAGGTCTGTGGTAATTAAATGCATTTCTTCTGTGGTCTCTGGCTCATCAGAAAGGGGAAAAATCCTCTAGATGAGGTCATCAGGAAGTATTTTTGAACCAAACGAGTTCATGACTAATCAGACACAACTAAGCTTTTGGCAATTATTAAATCAACATTGCATACAAAATAATAAAAGTTTTTGTTTACGTAATATATGTAGGTGTAGGTATATGTATATACATATAAATATTTTAAATATGGTTATATATAAAACAGATTTTTCTTAAACACATACATGAATGTCTGTATACATCCACATATTATGTAAACAAAAACTTTTATATTGTATTCAATTAGCTGTTTGACGGCACTACAACACAATATTGAACAGATTTGACAGATTTACCAGAGAAGACTAAATTACAACAAACTATAAATATAAGCATTTTATATGAATGTATGATTTATATTTTAATTAAAATGCATTTTAAAATACAAATTAGAAACATTTATACAGCTAATTATTTATAAACTATATATGCAAGAATGAGAAAAGTCACCATAAATAACAATTTAACCACTTATTTTAACGTAACATTTTGGGAAATTCAATAAAAAAAAAAATAGTGACAGTATTGCAGATTTAGTCATTTACATAAATATATTTATCATTTGTATTTTAAAAATAAATAGGCACAATCTAAAAAAACAACAACAACAGAGAATTAAAATTATTTTTTTTTTTAATCTATAAAATGTTTTGATTCCTGGGCTCACCTGTGTGTTTATGGAGGGGAACGGGGCTGGCTGACCGATGTGAGGAGAGCTATTCATGACTGGAGAATAACCAGTCTGTCCCCAATGATCCGGAAGCCCATCTGAGAGACCCAAACAACACAAAACATGTCATCAAAAGAAACTGACCGGAAGATTAACTGTAAAACTACTGCAAAAGAAGCAGACGCTGATGCTACATTACTCTGCTCTATCATCAATAATCAAATAAACAGACATGAAATACAGAGTTCAGTGGAATGAACGATAGAAACTAGAAGCTATAATAATCACAACGCACAAATATTTGACCAAAATTAATTAAATAGCATTTTTTTGTATGATTCCTTTCTGTCTTTTTGAATATTTGTATATTTTATACAACACAGAAAACTCTAGCCACTCCCACTTATTAAGCAGCTGTCTATGATTGCTTACTAATTGTTTAAGACGACATGTTTGAATTGATGTGCATCCTGAAGAAGATCTATACTTTGAATGATTTAGCCCTGCTGATAAAGGGCTTTTTATTACTACCCTTGGAGTATTTCATCTTCTCAGTTTGACATTTATCTCCAAATATCCAAAGAACACCGTTGATTACGTGAAGAGACCGGTGCAGCATTCATAGTTTGGTGTCAGCTTTTTTATATTGGATACATACCTAAATGTTTATGTATTTGCTATAACATGAATTAAATCCAAATATGCAATTTAAATGTATGGGTAAATATAGAGTTAAATGTTCAATATTTATGGTTTTGCTTTAATATGAAATAAGCAATCTGGATCAAATATGCTCTACTGCAAAGTCTATTTAAAATGTCATCTTCTAAAATAGGGTCAAATATTGTGAAAAAAAAACAACACCACACAAAATACTTATTACAATACAAATTTAAAAAAAGAATAAAAACAAATTCAGGTGATGCAATGCAAAGTTTCCAATATTGCTAATTTAACCAACAAATCATACAGAAACCAGCTGTCAACATCTTCTGGGCACATACCTGGCCAGAAAGAGCCTGGATAAAGGTTTCCTGGTTTGGATCCGGGATATCCGTTGCCATCCGTGTTATAGTCCTCTCCGGTGGAGCCGGGATAAACCTGCCAGACACAAACCAAAGCTGAGATTCAGGTCATGGCAATGTGATGCAAAGCACACCAAAGTGATCCGATCATCGAGAAGACGCGGTTCTGCTTCAGCCGCAGTATGTGTGCATGTGCAATAAATCAGGAAACATTCATCAGAAAACGAACCCTGACTCAAGGGAAAGTCCAAAATAACAGACCAATGACCACAACATTCAGCAGACAAGAGGAACCGCAAGCACTCACCAAAATAACCCTGACATTTCAACCGAGAGCTACCATAAACTAAGCCATTTGCATATTTTAATATATACCATACTATATACATTAAAATATAGAATATTAAAATATATATGTATTTTAGATATAATTAAAAAAACTAAAATGATAAATATGTATTTAAATAAAATGTTAATTAAAAAAAATTAAAATAAAATGGTTTTCTATTTATATAAAAAAAAAATATATATATATATATATACATGTATAAAAACAACATTTAATTTGATTAATTTAAATGATACAATTGCCTTACATTTACAAAATATTAATCGCCGATTTATTGTCAATTCATAATTTTAAAATGGTATATAAATTGTTGCATTTGAGTCACAATAAGAAATTATTCATTAGCCAACTAGCATTTCGTTGATTTCTCTATCAACCTTTTTTTCAGAATAATAATACTAATACTACTAATACTTCTAATGTGTCTGTGAAGCACATTTGATTAAACAGGGTTTTCTTAGTATGACTAGTTGTTCAGGCGATCCACCATTCATATTTTCACTGAACATCTTTAGTTTTCACACAAAGGCATGACGTGAAAACACAGTATACTTTGTTATTCGCTAAAACAAAAGAAACAACAACG
>JAUCMT010000047.1:19614040-19658569 GCA_032357475.1 Enteromius thamalakanensis | reverse complement strand
TTTAATTTGATTAATTTAAATGATACAATTGCCTTACATTTACAAAATATTAATCACCGATTTATTGTCAATTCATAATTTTAAAATGGTATATGAATTGTTGCATTTGAGTCACAATAAGAAATTATTCATTAGCCAACTAGCCTTTTGTTGATTTCTCCATCAACCTTTTTTTCATAATAATAATACTAATATAACTAATAATGCCAATGCTGTCTGTGAAGCACATTTGATTAAACAGGGTTTTCTTAGTATGACTAGTTGTTCAGGCGATTCATATTTTCTCTGAACATCTTTAGTTTTCACACACAAAGGCATGACGTGAAAACACAGTATACTTTGTTATTCGCTAAAACAAAAGAAACAACAACGCACGCCTGTCTAGTCCTGAAAGAGTGTTAATATAATGAACATGAGACCAAATTATAAGCCAATTAAACACAACAAAGGGGTCAAAAACAAGCGACGCTCCAGCGATCTGATGTCAGTGATGGAGAGATCTAAAGAAAAGAACCACGTGAAATGTGCGTAAATAAACGACACGAAATAGAAGATGAGAACGAAGGAGATGCATGAACACAAGAAAGAAATAAAGAGAAACAGAGGGAGAGGGAGAGAGAGAGAGAGATGCATTCCCAATTACAGAGCCATCTGCCCATTCCTGGAGAGCGGCCAACACCACAGACAGCTGGAGACATGGAGAGAGAGAACGAGCAGGAAAAATGAAAGGAAAGAGAAATAGATGAGGACAGGGAGAGTAAAAATAGAGGCACTATTAGAGAGCCACACAGACAATAAGAGCAATGTTAGAAACAGAGAAGGGCTGTACACTTTAAACAGGTAAGCACTGATTAAGCGCAGGAGCTTGTGTGAGATGGTCCAAGACAAATGATTTTACATACATAGCATGCATATTAAATGTGAGGGTCTACGTCCATGTTTCAAATAAGTTGAGGAAAAAACTAATGTAAAATATGGAGAAAATACAATATATGTTGCCATACTAAATTGTATGTTTTATGGGGCAGTTCACCGAACAGAGTTTAAGACTAGTCCTAGATTAAAATAAATGTAAAGAACTGTTGCAACTGGAAAAGGCTTGCACTGCAAGCATAAAAAACAATAAATGTAACACTGCTTTAAATTGATGCCCCCCTAAATGACATTGTCACATTATTTCAACCAAATGTTGACATTTTATTTTCCAAAAACCTTAAAAAGGTAGAAAGTTACAATGTGCTTTCTATGGACATGAAATCACTTTTGTCATTTTCTTTGATGCAGACATTTTAACATCTTTGACCCATACATATAGAGAGAGTTTTCAATTTAGTTCAAATCCAGGAGAAACCTTTTATAAAGTGCACATTAATATATATTATGAACTATTGTTGAAGTGACTGACATGAGTGGGTGTTGACTGTAAATCATTATTCTAAAATTAGACCTTCTAATGTATGAAAGGAAAAACAAACCTTAAAGCAGTTTTATCTTACAGTTTTAATGCTTGAAAGCCCCTATTCCTTGTGTGTGTGTGTGTGTGTGTGTGTGTGTGTTATATGAGCATAATTTGGGTATTTGAGATGATCAGCTGTGTCCAATTGACCGATTAAAGCGATAGCTCATTTCTCTCTTCATTTATGCACCATCATGTCGTTCCAAACCCAAATGACTTTCTTTCTTCCATGGAACATAAACGAGGATATTCTGCATAATTTCCAAGTTACTCTTGGCTCAACACACCCAAACTATCAGTCTGTGAAAACATAAATGTCTTGACAGCTTCTGCTCACCGGCATGATTTTACTGTAATAAACAGCAGCTCAGAAGCTGGTTTCCACAGAAAGCAAACATGAGGAGTGGAACCACATGAAGATGAAGACCAGAGTTATTACAGCAAACTCAAATCCATTAAAGAAAAAAAAAGAAGGGCAGTTACTTGAAATAAAAAAAATTATTTCAAAATCTAAAATAAAATTAATTAGCTTTTTTTGTAAACAAAAGTAAAATGCTTAGAACTTACTTTACAAATGAAAGAAAATAATAAAAAAAAGATTTTAAATACCTCAAAGATACTAAAAAAAAATGTGTGACAATTCAGCTGTAATATATTTTCTTTCAGTAAACATTTGCTGTTTATTTTTCATGAATACATTAAATAAATAAAAATTCACACTATATATATTGTGTGCACATCAAATATAATATAAAACGTAACTTGCATCGGGTAAAGAAAAAAAAAAACATGTTATTAGAAAAAAAAGTGGAATGGAAAAATAGAAATAAAATTAAATGTTAGCAATGTATTTTAGTTTATTTCAAACTAATTCTTTAAGTAAAACGTTATTGGAAAAATGTAATTATACAAAGAAAAAAAAAAACATTATTATTTACTTTTTATTAAAAATCATTGTTTTGCATGTTTTACGTACTTGATATTAATTTCATTACAGAAATCCTTTTAAAAATAATAATCTCAGCATGTTTAATATAATAAGTCCGACACTGTTGAGAGAGAATCACAGATTTTATCTTGACAATGCCGTTTTGACCCAGCATGACTTACTTTCAGTAACAGATAGGAATTGATTATGAACATTTGATAATATTCACTGAAATTATTTAAAAACAGCAAACAAACTCATAAAACAGAAATGTAGACATTTAAAGCTAAAAATACCATGTACGACTCACTTCATACTGTATGATATTCTGCATATTTAGAATTATTATATTTCAAATCATATTGCATTGATCTAAGGCAGCGGGAATGTGGCCGATGAAGACTCAAGTATTATAAACTTACTTTACAGTTATAGGAAATGGTTTAAGGCGGTTCCCATAAAGAGTAATGCAGTAGTTTGTTTTTATCGCGCGCTGCGTTGAAACAAGGAGGAATAAATGGGTTCAAATTCAGCCCTGCTTCAAACAGGAAAAGACACAGGAAGTAGAACATGCACCAATGCCCACGGCAACCCTCCAAGTACTCGTGGGTATTAGAAGATGAGCGCTATGTCCAAGCAGAGATTTGCAAGAGAGGGTGTTTTGAATGCATGCAAGGGACACAGAAAACACACCCATAAAAGGCAAAGAGAAGATATGCACAGTTCACAGCATGCATGTAGTATGTGACTTGAGCCCTACAGGAAGTGTGTGTGTGTGTGTGTGTTTTGGGTCAGACTGACGGCACGTGGCATGATAATCTGGGCTCAGACACTAATGAGGGCACATCAACACTCACCGAAGACACAGACGACGGCAGGCCAGAAGGAACCTTCCGGATCTTCTTGGGCAGTGGATCTGAAACGAAAGCATCATTAGCAAGAGCTCAAAGCTGATTTACACTTAAGGTGATCGTGACTGACGAGCTGATGCAAACAAAGACACCTCGTGCTTCTCAAAAACCACACTCATTTTCATGAGCCCAAAAAAAAACATCATACTTGAGGGAAAAGAGCACTAAATAAACCGAGAGACAATAAAAGACACAATGCTGATCAATTCAGAATCTATATCACATTAAGGTTTAGTGCACAGCCATTTAATAATTAAATACATGTGTAGTCAGAGAACATGTTTTAGCTCATTCTCTCAAACTAATTATTCGAAAAAGCTAATAATTTGAATAAAGTATTCAAATAAAAGCTCAGTGGTATACAGTTTGAAAAAGATTGAAATATTAGCATTGCAATTTTATGTAGAATTTTTCTATTTTACAGAATAAACAAGTGTATTTATCATCTATATATAAACACATGCATGTATACAATTCAGAAAAATATGCTGTTTATATATTAAATCTATTTATATACACCATAAAATGTAAGAATATATACTGTATGTGTTTGTATTTATATATACAAACAATAAATATACACAGTACTCAAACTAATTCTGGATGCGATTAATCATAAACCGTTTGACAGCACTATTTACAATATATACTAATTAGCAATACAAAAAAAAAAGAATTAAAACTTTAAAAATATAACATTTATATAAATATATATATAATATAAATAAATATAAAAATTACATTATTTTTTTCGGTTAAAGTACTAAACAAAACAAAAAACCTCACATTAAACAAAGTAATAAAACTAAACTAAAAACACACAAATGACAAACACAATTGAAAAAATTAAATCATTAATAAAATTAATGTAAAGCAGAAAAATAGAATCCATTCTAAATATTTTTATCAATACTGAATTTGTCAAATTAAAAAGAAAAGTGTTTGATCATAGATTCTATGCAAATGTACTTATTTCACTCATTTGAAAGTGGTTTATTCATTAATATTAAATAAAATGAATAATACAAATATAAATAAAATAAATATTCAATAAAAATGAATATTCATCAATAGCTATTCTAGTCATTTGGTGAAAATGATAATTTTTTTTTTTAAATATCTGAAATATGAAAAGCAGAAAACAAGGGTTTATTTTGCAAATTATACAAATATTGCTCCCAAAGCCAGTCTCACCGATGCTGGATTCAGCCACCCTCCGGCGGTGAGGACTGTAGAACTGAGAAGGGACTTTCATTCCCGGAGGAGAAAGACCATCGTTAATATCACCGGGCAAAAGCTGCGGCTAAACACAGAAAAAACAGTTCAGTGAAGACAGACTGAAATACAAAACTGCTCAACTACCTAAAAACAGTTCATTACCTGAGTTACCGGGTATCCTCTTTCAGATTTCCCTGCAAAAGACACAAGAAACTCTTAAATGCAGTATAACACTTGGATTATCAAAGCCCCGGCCTGCAGGGAATTTCAATTCAACTTCTGTTTTTGTTTACATGCCGCTGAGAAATCTGGAAATGCACTGAACATGTCAACATGAACTTTTGAATTAAAAAAAAAATCATTATTTAACTTGTGGCAAAACATGACTTTTGATGAGAAAAGGCAACAATAGATTTCAGACATCTGGTTTGCCTTTAAATAAGGTATATTTAAATACGGATAAAACTAGGTAGTATTTGCTGGAATTAATTTAAAATTTTAATTCAATCATACTTAAATGTAAAAACAAAAAAAGAAAAAAAAACACAGTAATATTCATAATTCATGAATTAATAAACAATATGCACACATCAGAGACATTACAAGCAAATACAACTAAAAACATAAAAAAAGTGTTACAAAATATAAAAGCTAGGTGCCATTCTTACATTTCTTTTAAAACTTTTAAAAAAGTAATATGAAAAAAAAATAACAAAACGGACACAAACTTAAGTGCTAAAACTTATTTCAGATGAGATTAATCTTTTGATAGCAATAATTCATACACACACACACACTAACATATATTATATATATATATATATATATATATACGCGCATACATACCCCACATGGTATTTTACATATATTCATTCAAATATCATAGAGACACTTTTCAAACTTTTGTTTAGTATACGTATAGCTATATTTTCATAGAGCAGTATAACTGAGAACTATCCGAACATCAAACATGAATGAGTGTGTTGGTTTGTGGGGGAGTGTGGTTTGTGATTTATTCATTGACTGATAAAGACGGGCTGAGGTTTGCTGGACTCCATCTGTCTGTGTGTGACCTCGACTCACCGAGGTGCAGCGTTTATGGCTTTAAGACTGGGCACAAACAACAAATCGCCCCATTATAAATGCCTAAGTGGTAATTAGTTCAAAAGCAACCCCCACCCGTCTGTGAAGCCCAGAGTGGGCCGGTTAGGTGCATGGATTAACCCCCTCCAAATCCCAATGTGACCTAAACCTGCTCAGGACAGCAGGCAGAGCTCGGTCTGTGTGCTCATGTGTGGATAAACTTCAGACGATCTGAGACAGGAATCAGGTCAGATTTAAAGTGTAGTGTATCACTAACAAACTACAACAAAGAAACTACATCTCATATATGATCTGTGATGATAAAAACCCACCTCCTAATAGCCTAGATTGAAGAAGGTGATATCAAAACTGATGTGAAATTTTACTGGTTATTGTTCTAAACTTGTGCGTTAACTTACCGTCAATCTCTAAGTTGTACATGCCGTCGTGTTCAGGGTAGTGAGGACCGTCTCCATACAGCTAACACAAAAACACACGATAATACATTATAAAAGTCATGATCAGCAGCACTAAGAACACACTGAGAAATAATTACCTTATTAAATATTAATATACATTTTTTTATCCCCTTCATTCCACTCACAACATTTACTGGAAGTTAAAAAAATGTTTAATATAATTCTATATTTTAAATAACATATAAAAAATATATATATTTTATTATTTATCTATTAAACTTTATTTATATTTTGTAAAAAAAAAAAAAAAAACTGCAATTGCTTAAACTTAAAATCTTTAATTTTTATATACTGAGTATACACAGCTATATATTTATATTAGAATATAGGGAATTTATATTTATGTTCACAATTAAACATTTTATTAATGCATTTTACAATACTTTCATATTTTTAAGTATACATTACTTTGAAAATATTTAAATATAGTGTAGTGTATTATATTATATTATTATATTATATCAATTATATATTTTTAAATTTCTATATATACACACACATATACATACATATATATACATACATACATATATATATATATATATATATATATATATATATATTAAAAAAATGTATAGAAATTTAAAAAATATAAAATATATAACACACACAGTCAAGCGGTTAATCGCACCTAAAACGTGCATTTTGTATATTTATTATGTATATTAATACAGACACATCCTTTATTTTTTAAAATATTTACATGCATATATTCTCATATAATTTATATTAGATGTAAATTATATTTAATATATAAACGTAACATTTCTCTTAAATACATACATGCATGTTTGTGTATTTATATGCATAAATATACACAGTACACACATATATTACGTAAACAAACTTATTTTG
Organism: Enteromius thamalakanensis; assembly: GCA_032357475.1. Taxonomy (NCBI): domain Eukaryota; kingdom Metazoa; phylum Chordata; class Actinopteri; order Cypriniformes; family Cyprinidae; genus Enteromius; species Enteromius thamalakanensis. The sequence continues at coordinate 19,651,639 of JAUCMT010000047.1, read as the reverse complement.
ATGCAATTAATCTCGACAGCAAATAATACATATATTTATTTATTAATAATAAATATAATATTAAAGTTCAAAGACAAATGGTCATGACAAATGTTGGCACCTTGTCTAAGATTACAATCTGCTCGTTTATGAAAATAGGTCATGGAGAGAACAGGACACACCATTCCCACAAGTGATGCATCTAACAGTCATGAACTCTGACAGGTGAGAGATCAGCTCTAAACAGGGCAGGTAAACACAAGCATCGCTAACAATGGCAGGCTAATCTCAGACACTGACCGACTGACCTACAAACACACGTCTGCTGACCTTCCCTTAAAAACAAACCACCACAAATCACACACACGAGACATCCTGAAGCGGACTAGATATCGGCTTGTTATCTTCAGGGATTAAGGTCTGATGGGAAGACACTTACAGCCTAGCTTCACCCATGTCTGTATTTCATCAGAATCTGATGTGTGTCTGAGTAAATGTGTGTGTGTGTGTTTTCGTACCCGAGCACCGAATGCTGGACTGTTCGCTTCTCCTGAAGCCCAAGGGCCGGAACCACTTCTTTCATCTATACCTAAAATCCAAACAAGATATGCACAGATAAAGACATTTTTGCTGATAACCAATAATTATGAATTTGACATTATAAAGGTATACTGTTAACTACAGTAATGTTCAAAAACAAGTATTCTGCTCTCCTCTGCTCATCAAGGCTGCACTGTGCTTGATTGAAAGTATTTTAAAATTCTAAAATATTATTACCATTTAAATCAACTGTTTCCTGTGTGAATGAGTTCAAGTTTAATTTTTTTCTGTGATGTTCAGTATCAATAAAATGTAATAATGTCCATGCATATATATTAAAACAATAGAAAAATAGCAGTAGTGTGTTCTGGTAACACAATAAGGTGTCATTTGTTATCATTGTTTAATGCATAATTAACATGAACGAACAATGAACACATGTATTACACTATTAATCTTTGTTAATGAAAATACAGTCATTCATTGTTAGTTCACAATTCATCAATTCATTGTGATGTAAATTAGTAAATGCTGAAACTGAACTGTAATGCTGTAGAAGTATACATTCTTAGTTCATGTTAACTAATGTAGTTAACTAATATTAACTAAAGGAACTTCATTGTAAAGAATTACCTGTATTTTTAAAAACGCATCTTCTTAAAGTATAGCATAAATCAATGCACTTCAGAGAAGACAAATACACATTTTATATTTGCCACAGAAAATTAAATGTGTTTGTGCAAAACTAAATCTTGACTGGTCAGTGGTTTGCATGCACAACTAATAAGCCTTAATGAAGCCCTTTATACCCTATGTGTTAAATCCCCCTCATATTCTGTGTTTATCAGCATCATCAGGGCAGGTAACAACTGCGTTTGGTTTTGTGTATTCGTATCTGCCATCTTCAACAGCCGATGTGCGATTTGACGAGTTGGGCAAACCTCAAAAGGTTTCGAAACCACAAATGTCAAACAGGACCAGAAGCACAAAAGGCTGGAACGAGGCACAGAACGGAAGAATTTTAAAGATCGATGGCGCAGAAATTTCCCGAAAACCCGTCTCCCCCTTTTAACGCTCTGGAGAGAAGCAGCTTAATTGTGTGCCGATTTGCATAATTGTGCATATTAATGAGGCCTCCGCTTATGAATATTCATAATTTTTGTTTTGTTGTCTAATTAAAAAGGGGGAAGGGGGGTGATGGTGACAGCGGCGGCGATGGAGCGGAACAGAAGTACAGCGGACGAGTGAATTACGACTCCAGAGCCATTGGCGTGACAAACGCGATCCACGGACGAGGGGGGGGGGTCTCAGGCTTGTGTCAGCACATTCAATGAAACACCAAGGGACCATGAGCGCCCTGCCTAGTGCACACTCCACCGACGGAGCAGAACCAGCAAAACAGGAAGAATTATTCAAGCACCACCGAGGCGATCTGCTCTCTGCACACAATGAGGACGGAAACCCATCACAAGCGGCGTTTTTAACAATGACTGGACTTCCTGAGACTGGCTCGAGATCTCTGCCCACCAAACACCAGACTCCTGCTGAGACGACAGCCACGGAGTGAGCTCATGGAGAAAAATATATAGTCATATACTGCATTCAAAACTAAAAAATCTTTATGTGGGGTACAAATTATTACAGTGAGACTGATCACAAATGAGGTAAACTAAATCTTAGAACAGCCAAATATATTATTATATTCACAGTCACACACGTTTTTTTGTGGTTTATGGGGTCTCTTCATAGGTGTAATGATGTTTCTACTGTATAGTAAGTGGTATTGTACTACACTGACCCCACACCTAAACCTACCCCTTACAGGAAACACAAAACACTTTTACATAAAAAATAAATAAAAAAAAAAAAAACACCATTTAGTATGTTTTAAGCCTTTTGAATTAAGGGGACACTGAAAATGTCCTCATAAATCACCTTCATATTGTAATACCCATGTCATACAAATATTAACTATATAATAATAAAATGCATAATTAAACTAACCTTAAGTGAATGCTTGATTTTGGTCAAGGTAACCAAAATATAAAAACAGGCAGTTTAACATAAATATTGACTAATATTGATCCAAAAACTGTTATATTATTAATTACCTTAACAGTCATCAATAATTCATTTAAAATTCAGCAAACAGTTTAAATATCAATATTGGCAAATATATCCAATATTAATGAATATACAAAAAATTAAATTAATCAAACTTTACACAAGAAAGAAAAACCCTAGAAAGGCAAGGCAGCTCAATAATTGTGGGTAATGTTAAACAAGGGGCCTTGTTGACATCAGCCTAACAAGAAAGTCACTTCAGAAGAGCAAGTTATTATATTTAGATTAAAACTGTAATGACTTGTTAAGTAACGTGAATAGATGAACCATTCACATTGAGACCAAGAATGTGTATTAATACCAGCAGGTACTGTCAATTTAGATCTAGATCACGAGAGTTTGAGATAGAGGGAAGTGAGATTGGTATTTACAGCGATCTGTGGCGGGTGGGAGAGAAAGACAGAGATGAAAGACAGCTAATACTGTGAAATACGGCGCCAGAAACAACAGGAGGGTGATGACATATCAGCACAGTATGAAAAAAACCAAAAACTCAAAAATAGAGGTGATCCATATTCATAAGCGCACTGAATATTCACTCCAATTAACAGAACTGATTAGTGGGTGGAAGAGTGAGAAATTCATTCAGAAAAAGGCCCTTTTCCTCTCCAGACGGCAATAAAAATCTCTTTACATTAAAAGCGAATGGCTGGAGTTATGAGACATTCCCCTACGCACCTGAATAAACAAAACTTTGCTCGCTGGGACCAATAAAAAGAGTCTGCAGCGTGTTTGGCCCTCAGCAGATCAGCTAGAGTCATTAGACGCCCAGAGACCTCTCCGAATCACAACCACGCTTTATGTACACCGCAAACAGGTAGAGCACGATTTCAGAAAGAAAGAGTCAAAGCGATCAAACAAATCAGATCAAAGTTTAGGAATTATGTTGTGTTTGTCTAAGGTCCAGCTCTGTATACTCAGTCTATTAAAACACTCCTGAAGGAGGTCAGATGCATGACGGGAACTTGTTAGAGAAGGAAAAGCAGCGTCGGAAAAATCATGTAAAACAGGTGATTTCTTTCAATCCAAGAAATTATTTTAACCACACAGTCACCTAAAGTGAACTCTATAAAACGGTTTCCCGGATAGGGATTAGATTAATCCAGGACTAGACCTTTGCTAATTTAGGACAATTTTTTATTTATTTTTGTTTTCTTTTGCTAATTTAAGAATTTTTAGACACATATCTTACAAGAATGCATTATATGTGAGCATTTTAAGACAAACAATGACAATGATGCATTCTAAGTGCAGTGCAAGCTTTTTCCAGTTTAGACAGCTCTTAACATTTATTTTAATCTAGGACTAGTCTTAAACCCCTAAAGGTCCCTAAAAACATTATAAAACAGATAAAAAAATAAACAAAAAAACTCAACTAAAACTGAACAGAAGCAATGCAAAGATTATAAAAAAATTTTTCTTTAATCCAAATACTGGTTTGCATTTTTCACCTTCATTTGATTACCAGTTTTTAAATAGTTTATATGTTTTTTGATAATTATTCTTTTATCACATAATTACAATTATTGAATACAAATAAATAACTTTAAATACACTTAAAACAGACAACTAATCAGGAATTCTTATTGATCCAATAAATTACTAAATTACTAAAGATTTATGAATTCTGATTAGACATCCTATATAAATTACTGCACTTAAACCATTTCATTTACTTAATGCATTACACAAGATTACATTAGATAAAAAATAGCAGTAATATAATTGAAAAGGAAATAAAAAAGTTATAGTAAATTTTAGTTTTATGAATTTCTTATGAGTTATGATTAGACATACTTTTTAATTAATAAAATTTACTTCAACCATTAAAATAAGAAACAGAAAACAAGGACATTCATAAACACATACATTGCATTTCACAAGGCCCTGAGCAAGAGTAAATTGGCATTTTGAGTTGATTAAATCATAATAATGTGATTAATCTTTTTTTTTTTTTAAATATATATATATATATTTAATTATCTAACTAAAGCTCTTATTAAAAAAGACTACCCCTCTTATTAAATATTAAATGATTTTGTTTACCTGCATGTCATGTGACCATTAACCAACATCAGATAATCATGACCTGAAAACTGACAAGCAAACACTTCAAGAAAATACTTTTCAAGGAACTAGAAAGTAATATTTTAGGTCAATGCTGATAAAAACACTTAAGAAACCTTGGACTAGAATGGAATACACCGATATAAACAATAAGCAGTTTAAAGCATGTAAAGTGGCCTGGAAAAACATCCAAACCCTTTGTATTTTTATAGCGTGTACACATTGGAATTCACATTTTAACACCCATTTTCAACAGTCTGTATTTTCAGACTCCCAAATTGCCCTTGTTTTTGTAAATGAACGGCCAAAATGCAATGTTTGTTTGTGTCATTTGAAAATGATGTCTTGTGAAAACCTCCTGGTTATCTCAGTACAACTTATGATCATTAATGAGGCATGTACAAGACACCATTTGTTTTGGCCAAGCATTTATACAACAAGGATAGTTCGCCCCAAAATAAAAATTGTGTTTTCACTTACATACCCTCATAAAAAAAACCTGTTTCCACCACTGAATAAAAAAAATTGTTACAATTCTCACAATTGCAAGAAATGAAGCCACAATATCAAGCTATAAAGTCAGAATTGTGAGATAAACGTGCAATTCTCCCACAATAACCTTTTATTTTTTATTCAGTGGCAGAAACAGCCTTCTACACCCTTAAGTTGTTCCAAACCTGTATGAATTTCTTTCTTCTGATGAACACAAAAAAGGAAACTTTAGGGTTCACATCAAAGAAATCTAGACATTCGATCACCGAGAGCAGGTTGTAGTTCTGGATTTATGAGCGGATGAATCACGGTCGTGTTGTGTCATCCGCCTTACCTGCGCGCATAGACACGCTAATTACACGGAAGAGTTTGTGTCCCGAGGGGATCGTGAGCGAGTCGCTGAGCTCAGAGTGACTCAGGACACATACATTCACACACAAAGACAGCAGAGCTATAATTATGAGGAGAGAAACAGCCGAACGAGTCACGCTTGAGTCACGACTGCAAGGGTCCCAGATACACAAACACAGCCTCTGAAACAAACACCATTTATTACCAGATCTGACTCATACACATCTCTCAGGTCAGTGTTATTTAGTCTGCATATCAAAAGACTTAGAGTATGTGATACTGGCATTGTTATTTGAAGATAGGTGCTATATGGAATATTTACAATATGTGAGAGGACTTCCATGATATAAAATCCAGAAACGCAGAAAATAAGCTCTTAATGTGAGTTAATATCTTAGAGATTTCTCAATGTTCATTAAGCTTTTTTTTATTTTTTAAATATTGCACTGAATATTTTCAATCAGTATTGCAATAATAGATGTGTGGCCTGAATGATTAGTCAAAAACTAAATCTTTTTAGAGCAAAACAAATAAAACGCATGAAGAAATCCCTGCACTATAAACAGCAATGCTTACGATAATTGTGAATTATTACTAGTTCACCCTCATGAGTGTATCTCTAGTTATGTTAAGTTAATCAGCATGTAAAGCATATAACAGCAGTCTTGTTAACCGTATACTAAATATTTACAATAAGTGACATGATCCAGAAATTTAAGCCATTAAGCTGAAATTTCCAATCGAATTTTCTTACAGTAGTTTTTGTGTCTCTTGAACTGAATATTTTCAATCAGCTGTCTGGCCTCAATGATGAGTCAAATAAAAAGCATTTGAAGCCCTCTCAGAGTAAATGCATGAAGTGATACGCTGAATATTATCGCTGCAGCAGGAAAATGATTCTTCTCTCCTACTTATGAAAACTCTTTGCATTTCTCTGTATTTTTAACTCGAGTTCTGTTGTTATAAATACTTCACTTATTCTCAGTTTCAGGTACTCAGTAAATGAAACTGTGGCCGGTGACAGACGCAAACGGCCTCCTCAAACTTTACAGAAAATCTTACTTCTCGCTGCATATTTGTGTCATAAAGCACTATAAACTCCCACGCGAATCGATGCAGAATGTCAAACAATCGACTAATAAATTACAAAGCACAAACACTGGGCAGGACGCTATTCAAAGTCACACAAAAAAAGGCTAAAAGAAAGCATGTGGTTTAAGTCTTTGATGAGCAGATACGTCTCGGCTGGATTCAGTCATAACACTCATATTCTCTCAATCAGCGCGATGGGAGTGCCGTGCTGAAACCATACGCTTCTCCACATGGCATCTATTGAGTTATGAAGAACTTTTGTCCTTTCTGTGGAGGATTGTGCCGTTCGGACAAAGACACCAACCGTCTCTAGAACCGGATCTGATTTCAAACAGAGCCGCTCACACTCGATTAAAAGAGACAGTTTACCCCAAAATCAGTCATGTCATTCTAAACCTGACTGACTTTCATCAGAAAAAGAAGATATTCTGGAAAACACTGGAGTCCAAACAATTCTGGACACCATTGACAAGAACAGAGCATTATATAATCTGTTTTACCCTTTTATTTTTTATTTTAATGGCTTAAGAAAATGTAATAATCAAACAGTGTCTTTAAAACATTTCATAAAGTTTTAACAGTTAATTAATTTATTTCTCTCAACAATACAGTCTTATGAAAAGGTTTCTTCTTTTTTTTACATTCTGATATAATTGTCCGTTTTTATTTTTCTGGATTTATGATTAAATACAAATGTATTTTGAAAACAGTGAAAACCAAATGAAGGTTTTAAAATGTAAAACCATGACCATTTAAAAATATATATATATATTTTAATTTGTAGTGACACTTGTGCTGTAGAATAGAGGTTTACTGTTATAATTATAACTGAACACAAATCATGCAATACTCTATAAATAGTCTAACTTATTTTGTATTATTATTTCTATTTTGAAGTGTATATTCTACTGCACAACAATAATATATTTCACAGTTCACAGTTATGTGTCACAAAATCATCAAGTCAAACCAAACTTTTATTTTGGCAGGTTGTCACTAAGACTGTGTGAAGATTTCACATTAAAAGACTTTTTGCAGTTCACCATTTACAGACACTTGTCCATATAGCGAATTGAAATTGAAGCCCTAAATTTAATTTATTAATCGAAAAATTGTTTACCACCACCAGGAAAATACGAAGTCACAGCCAAAAAAAAATGAAAGATAAATAAATAATATATATTATATTGTCAACATTTGAAGTGGATCAAAACCTTTCATTAAAGGTGTCCTTAAATTAAAAACGATACCCGTTTTTGTCTCAAGATAACTTTGATGAACCAAAATATACCATCTACTCAAAATCTTGGTGACGCTTCAAAATAATTTAACAGTGTTTCTTCTAAATTAAAGTTTGTTTTAGTTAAATGGTGAAGTCACCCAAACATATTCAGTTTTGGGAGATTTAACCAAAAACCTCTGATTTCAATCAAAAACAATCAGATTTCTGAATGACTCAAACGAAGAGAGACTCCATTTGGGTGAGACGCTGCAGTTGGCGGGGGGCTGTTTTGTGTGTTGTTTTAATGTTTGTTGACATTGTTCGCAGGGGTGAGAGGACGACTATCATTTCCCATCATCCTCTCCTCCCCCATGATGGAGGGTCGACAGCTGAGAACATGAAACAGCGAGAGCAGGACGGATCAGAAAGACGATGATCAAACAGGCTTCGTAAACACTAACGACATCGACACGTGTGCAGCGCAAGAAAGTTCTGCACGTGGGGTTTACAATGATAAAATACATTTTCCGAAAGTGTGAAAGCCATCTGTAATCCTGCGTCAGTCGTTTCTATAATCAGAAGAGTTATAAAAACATTGCCTACCAAACTGACTGCTGGGTAAAGTAGGGCCTCGGTTCTTCCCATTTGACACCGGATGAGGAAACATCTACCGTAGAGAGAAAAAAAATATTTTAGCAAAAAAAAAATACGCTCTATTGCTTCCAAAAAAATTTAGATTTAATGCATAAGATCTTACACATAAGTTTGACATAGCATTTTTAGGTACATTTTATTTTTCAGTATTTTTTTTTTAATATTATTTTTCCAGTTTAAAATTAGGTGTAAATTCACATTTTGCTTTTTTTTTTTTAAATTAATGTTAAACGTTGTTTATATAAAAGGTATAATGGTTAAGAAAAAAACATTTCAAGTCAAAATTTCTAGTTTTCATTTAGTCTACCATATACTAAATATTATGTAAAACTGGAAAAATAATTAACGACCATATAGACAAAGTCTACAAAATATGGAACCCCCCGCCACCAAATATTAACAAAAAGTTAACTATTAATTAAAATCCATTTTCAAAACATTAATAAAAACTATAATAGTATATTAAGTATGTATATATATATATATATGTGTGTGTGTGAAGAGTTCAGATGCAAAAGCCTCTAAGTGTAATCTGAAATTTTCTTCTAAATTGAGCCTTTTAATTAGGCTCCTATATTTCTGATAAGTTATTTGACTTTAATTGCATAAAAAAATACCTATTCAGAAAAATTACTGAGCCTAAACATAGGAACCTGATAAAAATGCTCATTTATGGATGCATATTTCAAATGGCACTTTTGGTTGGTTTTTGCATCTGAACTCTTCAAATACACACAAAAACATTAATATATACATTTTTGATGACTATATGGACAAAATCAGACAAAAAAAACACATCAAAATTACCCAAATTAAAATGCAATGAAACCTGAAAATATAAATGAAAAAAATATAAAAATAATTTTCAAAATATTAATAACACTATAAAAGTATATTAGTAAATATACACAAATAATGTAGAAATGTTTGTATGATATACTATCATTGTGTGTCTGTGACACCTCAAATATGAAGTAGAAAGGCAATAAGGTACACTATAATAAAAACGTGTGTGTGGCCTTTAGTTATGACTACCATACAACACAGTCACAACACAGTTTTACGGCACGTCACACCGCTTGACATTTGAGGTCAACTATGCATGAATATCGGCTAATAAAACCAGCAGAAGAGTCTCTTTGACTTACAACGCTGAAGTCCAACAGGTCGTTCAGCTCCATGTCGGTCCCCACCGTCGCCATCCTGATCCTGTGTGTTCTTGTCGATCTGCTTCTCTCGCTCGACGTCTCTCTCGTTCTCTCTCAGCTCAAACAGGTTTATGATCCTGAAGGGAAGGAGATGCATAACGGACAAGCATGCTTTCAGATCACCTGTGAACTCTGTGTCTAGTAAATCAATTCTGATGTGAATACGTATGATCCAAAATAATCCGACCGCCTCTTCCGTCTGAAGAACTACTCTGCATTACAGGCCTGATGTAATAGTGTGTTTTCCCAGAATGCACCACATCTGAACTCGGTTAACCACCAAAAGAGACCACCAGCGAGTCCAGACGCTCGAGAAATAACCACCCAAAGCTAGAGTATAGGAACTAGTTAGATGCAAACAACTATGATTCCTGGAATTAAACAATGCATGAAATATCCAGTTACACAAGCTCTAATACATAACATTTCTCTTTAATTATATACAATACACGCTTTTTAGTCTAAAAAACCTTTTTGGCAGCTTTCAGATGATAAATGTCACGTCACACAGAACCAAACGAAGCACTGCGATTTTACACTATTCCTTAATTCATGAAGCAACTCATTAAACATCAGCACTGCATCACACAGACACAAGAAAAGTGAGAAGCCTTATCCAAAAATACTTTCGTCATCATCACTGCGCCAATAACACCTTCACTTGAATCCTAATCAGCACCTCCATTGATGATCAACAGGTGAAACATTAAAGATCCCAAATGCTGCAATGAAGCCAGCACTATAATGGCTTTACTTTCACTTTAGAGATTGCACAGTTTACACTAACAAAAGAATAGCAAAAAGTGCTTGGGGCAAGTAGCATGGAAATACCATGGTTTTCTGTGATGTTTTTAAATGCAGCCTCACCAGGGCCCCATCCATTTGTTCAGAAATACAGCAAAATTGTGAAACATTACAATTTGTAATATTTGTTTTATATTGGTGTTAAAATGTCATTTTTTTTCTGTATCACGTGATCCTTTAGAAATCAGTCTAACAAGCCGATTTTCTACTCAAGAAAACATTTCGGATTGTTACCAATATTAAAAACACTCATGCTGCCAATATTTCTGTGGAAACTGATGCGTTTTATTTTTCAGGATTCACAGAAAGTTCAAGAGACCAGCATTTATTTGAAGTTACCAATTTTGTAACATTATAAATGTCTTTACCGTCACTTGTAATCAATGTTAATGTATCCTTGATGAATAAAAGAATTAAATCCTTTAAAATAAAAAGCTGATTTAACCGAAAGGCTTGAATATTAGCATCTGCAATGGAATTAACATGGTTAGGAGGGCAAACACCGCTTGGCATAAAGTCCCAACAACAGTGTAAACGCCGTGGAATTTTAAGCTATACATTTCAAAACAGTGGGTCAAATAATGTTTTTGGGCATGAATAAATGTTATTGACATTTGTTACACTGCACCAGTCATTTTGGACATGTCATGACATTTCTATTGATTTGTTTACTTGTAGCATGAAAATACATGCAACTTCTTTAAAGAACACAATGTAAACACCACTTTATACATCACTGCACCATGGTTTTGCCACAATTCAATAACGAAAGGCCTTTAAAAGAAAATTGAGTGTTTAATCTTGTCATTATACATTACTGACACTCTATTCTCCAATTTGATACTGTTAAGTACTTTGACACAATCTGTACTGTTAAATGCGCCATATTAATAAAGGTGACTTGACTTGGCTTCAAGCTCCAACAACAAGTGCAAATGCAGCATTATCGAACCAACATCCAAAAGATGAAAATAACCCACAGGACTCAACACAAGGCTGATCAGCAACAGGCCGCAACACATGAAGACTTCAGGCCACGTTCACCCTAGATAGTGAACAAGACCCCCCCCACCCCCAACCTCTCCAACACAAAGAAACACACGGCCCTCGACACAAAGTTTGAAAACTACACAAGAACAACAAGAAACACACCATATGGGAGAATAGAGATAATAAGAGTACGTATACACCTCCACTAGTTTTCCAGACAGGAAAAGACGAGAGAGCCAGTCCCAAAAGTGGAAAAGGTAAAAGTTATTTCCCAAGAAAACTCAAATAAACACACCAGGGCATTAGAAGAACTGCAAACAGCAGGAAACTACAAACACAACAAACGTAAAACGCATCAAACGTACTTTGCAGATGACTTCATTTAACCCAAACGCAAACTTTCATCTGTTATAACCATCAAAAACTTTAAATACCCGATTTGCAGCAAATATACAAACGAAAAAGCAGCAGATGCTCTATAAAGTTGTAAACACGCAGTTACCGTGGTAAAAAGGAGCTATACGTGGGGTTTTAAACTTGACATTGTTGCCAGTATTGAACAAAGAAGCCGTTTCCTCTGGACTCGAACCCCGCACACACACCGAAGCTCATAGACAAAACACTTCACACACATTTACCGTGCAACAAAAGTTCATCAATCACAACACAAGCCTTAACGTAAAAAACGTGCTCGTTTACATGTGTGAAATGCGATAAAGGCGGTAAATACTCACCGTTCCTCGCGTCACGCGTGCGGCATCCAGCGGGAGAGAAACGCGCTTCAGCCCGAGAGGAAAAACAGAAAAGTTGGGGGACAAAATTTCCCCCCTCCGCGCCTCAGGTCCCGCTAATTCACGGTGCAAAACGCGTCCAATTCCCCGGGAAACGCGAACAGTTCGTGCCGAGAGTTGTTACAATGTAACTGCGCTCGAATTTAACTCTGCCTAAAGTTCTATTCTAATTCTTTTGAGCGCTACAAATGTAACATCTCATCTTCCGAGGAGACATTTTAGCACCGTCCACATTGTCAGCCCCAACAGTGTATCCCTCCGCGCTGAGGGGAGACGTTATAGCGGTGTCCGATTTCAAACGCCCAGAAAACTAGGTCTGGGTATATGTCGCGATTACTTTGATATTTACCATACACTCAACACAAATAAACTGTGAAATAATGCGATCAACGGTATATCTAACTTTATCGTAATACGAGCGGGATTTTGCTGTAAATTGCTCCGTACTAGACTAACGCGCGGAATGAGACGACGCACGGTTAAAGACAGATGGACTGAGAAACAGTGCGAAATGGAGCGATAGACCCACCGAATCGGCCAATAGGCTTCTAGGAACGTTTGATTGGCATATTCGGTGGCCAATAAAAACACTTTTAACACTAAAGCCAAACCTCTCTTCCCTGCACACCCTACCCAGGTTTTAAAAGAATGGCAACAGGAAGCCATGGAATACTGTGTTTTTTTTTTTGTTTTACGTAAAACGTTTACCGCTAATTCAGCGGTAGAATCGTCAACGTAGAACGTTTCGTTTCAAAAATTCCTTCCGATCCGATTAAAATGTTACAGAATGACAACAGTTAAGCACATGTAAATAGTAACACGGTATGAGCAAGCTATTTAGGTAACACAGTACCATGATAATTATTGGAATATCATGTAAATATGAGTTTACATAAACATGGTAACCACTGAAAAACATGCTATGTGTAATATTAACCACACTGGTAGCCCTACAAAGCAAAAAATAAACAAATTTTAAAAAATCGATCAAATATATCATTTAAATATATGCTAAATGTATTTTGTAAACAGTGAATCCTAATGAAATATATTAGAAATTTAGAATATATTTAATTTCAACCTTCACATACCACAATGTATTTTAGAGGCGAGAAAACACATTTACAATTGTGTGGTCTTAAAGCATATATATATATATATATATACAAAAACACATATTGGTAGAAAGTATTTAGGGAAGTATATTTTGAAAAATAATTGAGTAATATATATATATATATATATGTGTGTGTGTTTGTATGTGTATGTGAGTGTTATATATGGTGATATACAGTAGTCAACACTTGTAGTGGATTAAAAACATTCATCAAAGTTGTCCTAAAAAAATAAAACCAAAATGGTCTCCTGCTTTAGGGCAAATTTGATTAAAAAAAAATGTTTTGATCAATTTCAAATGTTGACTACTGTAGCCTATATGATATTTACTGATATAAATAAACATATTTAGTCCAAAATAGACTGCCGCACTACTATTTTGAGAAATTGGTAATGGTTGTTAAGATGAATGATACTGTAAAAATTTAAATTAAATACACAAATTATACTTTATACCTAGCTCTCATTTGAGATAACATGTAACATATTGATATGCTTTCAAAAGCATTAAACCTGTTTCTTTTTTCACCTGGAGTTTGTTAAAACAGCACACTGGTGTAAAGGCAGAGTTAGCACTTCCTAAATCCATCTTAGATTTGGAGAGCTGACACCTTGGATAATCTAAAACCGAATGAGCAATAATCAGAACTAAAGCGAAAGCAAATGGCTTCTGCCGTGAGGTGTGAACAGGACTTTCAGGGGGCATTAAAGAGGAGGAAGCGCCGACATTTGGTGTTGTGGTGGGAAAACAGAAGCTGCACCTCGGCCCTTTAACTGGTGTTTTTTGAGGTCACTGCGGTGCAGAAACCACACCAGGGGAGAGATTAATATGAACAAACAGCAACCTGATGATTCATATATGTAATATATCTGTCCTCAGGTGTTGACAGTGAAACTGTGGCATTTACAAATGAAAACGAGTCCAGGTAAACACTGACATTAAAGTCAACACACAAAATTAAGCTTCACCCTATTTACAATTCACGGTCTGGCTGTGAGTGAATCAGAGAATCAAAAATGTTTTCCTAAATTATTTTTGATCAAAATGTAACATCTGTTTTCATGTATTTTACTGTTTTCAAGAAATCGCAGTAACAGGAAAATTTGTCCTTATCCAGCTGACAGGGAACCTTTCAAAGTTACGTTCTCAGAATGTTATTGTTATTAAACATTTTTGTTGGGCGTTCATTTTCAAATGTTACTTTTGAACGTTTGAGAATCATTCCAAAGCAAGTATAACATTAGAAATCATTTCTTGTTTGCAAAAATGATGCAATTTTCCTTAAAGGAATAGTTCACCTAAAAATGAAAATTCTGTCATCATTTACTCACCAGGCTTTTTTGGGTCACCATTGACTAAGTCAGCAGTGACCCAAAACAGACTAGGTTACAAAGTTTCTTCAAACTATCTTCCTTTGTGTTCGGCAGAACAAAAACATTCATACAGGTTTGGAACTACTCGAGGACGAGTAAACAATGTTTAAATGCTTGTATAACATTGAAAAACATTTTTTCGACATTTAAAAAATGCACAGAGAACATTTGGTTTCATTACTTACTCTGAGCATGTTTTTGTTAGCTGGCAATATTTTTGCAAAGGAATAAGTGCTTTTCAGCTGACATCAATCTAGGCCAGAACTGACGGCCAAACAACTATTTATGGACACATTTCACAATCCAATCAAATGGATAAAATCAAGTTCCTCTCTCTCTCTGTGTGTGTGTGTGTGTGTTTTTTTCCTGGTTGGATATCCTGATTCGCTCATAAATACGTCACATTACGGAAGCAAAACCAGTTGGGAATGCTTCATATTGTCAGCTAAATGGCAGATAATGTTGCAGATTGGTGAAGATTGCATTACGCATTCCTGATCCAGCAACATCAGACCTAGTTTTAAAGATTCAGGTCATAAATATCTCTCTCCGGCTTTGGTCTGCTGTATTTCTGGAAGGAGCAGACGAGACAGCAGCATCATGTCAGTGGAACACTAATCCACTGAAACACAAACACAGACGCTCAAAGAAGCATGTCAATCAGTTTAACCTCGCGATGAATAGAGCTGTGTGTGAGAATTTAACCCTGCGTGGGGGGTTTACTAACTTTTTCATCATGTTGTCTTCACTTGTGGCGAGACAGCCCACAATACTTTGTTTCAATCATTTAGTATAAAAATACAAAATGAGCACAATAATTGAATGTGTTTGATTTAGTGCTGTCAAATGATTAATCACGATTAATCGCATAGAACATTAACATTTTTGTTTACATAATATATGCTGAGTATATTTATTATGTAAATATGAATACACACACATACATCTATATATTTCAGAAAAATAGGTTATGTTAATATATTTATAATATATATTATGTGAATATAAATATAAATACAGACATAAAAATAAAAATACATACTTTATCTTTGTGTGTTAATAAATACAAAATAACTATACACAGAACACACAGATATTATGTAAACTAAAACTTTTATTTTGTATGCAAATAATCAATTAGCAGCACCAATTTGATTATTGGTGTATTATAGCATGTTAAATAGATGACTGCATTATTTCAAGTGAAGTTGACCGTTTCAAACTCAGACTAAATTAAAACAGAACGAGAAAGACAAAAATGTAAATTGAATTCTAAGAAGATAAATGAGTTTGTGCATTTGCTACATGCATGTCAGTTCACAGATATCCATATGAAATCACTTTTTTACTCGCAATTTTTTTTAAACATTTGACATTAATATAATTTTCTTTTTTATATAATTATACCATGCTAAACATATTAATGTATTATTCTAAACTAAATTAAGGCTTTATTTATACATTCAACACTTATGTAAATGCATTGCATCACATAAATGTGCTTTTTTTCTAATTTTTTTTTATTAATTATTTTTAGGCATTGAATTTATATTTTATTTTTTACGATTAAACCCTATTCAAGCATTATTTGAAATTAAATCAAAACAGGCAAAACCTAAAAAACATGATATAATTAAACCAAAATATGATTTATTTGTAGAATTATTTTATTTGTAGAACTTTACCATACATTGTAAACTACATTTTTTATATTTTGTAAACAAAATTCCCATGCAACACTTCCAGAGAGTCGCATTTTATTATCCACTGAAGTTTAATAGGTTATAACAGGTAGATTTTTTTGGAATATACTGTATGTATCACATATCAAATGATGTGCTGTCCAAAGCAAGCACACTTCTTGCACAACATCCCTGCCTGCACAACTTGATCTTGAGTCTGTGATGAGTGCTGATGTTTATACTCACAGCCGAGATGAGCAGGCGCCGGCTCAGACCCGGTCCACGCTTGACTAGCTGCTCTATTGAGTCGATGGGCCCGTGAATGTGCAGGACTGAATGCAGGGCCAGCTGCGTCTGGCATCAAGTGTATTCATCTCAGGGCTTGGAGAGCATCGAGCAGGATTAGCTAACTGAAAGCATCCGCCAATACCGTCGAAACCATGGCAACCAGCAGCTCGCACACAACGACGCATACAAGAGAGGAGATACGCCGAGCGTTACAACGGATGAGGGTCAAAACACACAAGACACACATGATGAGACGGTCCTGTGGTATCTGGAGACGGAACGCGGCAGCTGCGCACGACATGAATGGACTGATGATTGCAAAAATATGACCAGTTAAAATGGAATTCCACAATCCTCGAGATAATAAACACTCTTGAGATTGACCTTAATAAAGCTGCATTTCACAAATCAAAAGATTAGGATGAGTTAGTTTTTCATCAGATTACATCAGAAGCATGATGTCTCAGCAAAAAGATGCCCTGTGGTGAATGGGTGCCGTCAGAATGAGAGTCCTGAAAAATGAATATTTACTTAAAAAAATGTACTCATCCACGGTTTGTAGATAACTGTGTTGCTTCATCGTGTTTGGAGAAAAGTATAATTTTATCAATTGCTCACCAGTAAATGGGTGCCGTCAGAATGAGAGTCTAATGAAAACATCACAATAATCCACAGCACTCCAGTCCATCAGTTAACATCTGGAGAAGACTAAATGTGTTTTTAATTAAAAGAGAGAGATTTCCTTAGTACAAGATATTTAAATATCATGCGAGCACAACAGAATGTAATAGAGAATTTGAGCGTCTCTAGCCATTTTTATTTAAGAACATTAAAATATTGATTTCTCAGGGAGGAGGAATGTCCCTCTCTGTTTTAGCAGACACTCTAGTGGGAGGGAGTGGTAGAGGGAGGATTATTTAGACTTTTTGTTTTTTAAAAATATGTCATTAAAAGTTTGATCATGCTGCGTATTTTAGTTTTTACAATGGGAGCACTTAATGGTTTAAATACAATGGTTAATGGTTTTGCATTTTTTTGTAATTTATTTAATTAAGATATATAAATTGTACCTTATCTTACGTATTACGACAGGGATTGAGATGGGTTTATGAGAACAGCTTCTAATTCGTCAGTATCACAGAAGTATGGAGATAAAACTACACACATATCAATAACAGTATTGTTTGAATGAAGCTTATCAGTAGTCCGGTATTGACCCAATTACACACCAAAAAATGCCGGTTCTCGATTCCCATCAGAAGAAATTGCTTTCCGCTGGGTCCCCCTCTGGACCGCAGGGCCCCATGCAATTGCCTAAACACCCTACTGAGAGATAGACTCTTTATTATAGACTTATATTTTAGTTAAAAGGGTCTTAACGCTGGATTAGTTTGATCTTTTGTCTTCTCCAGATGTTAACTGATGGACTGGAGTGCTGTGGATTATTCTGATGTTTTGATCAGACTCTCATTCTGACGGCACCCATTCACATCCATTGATGAGACACTGATGCAGAGACACATTTCTCCAGATCTGATGAAGAAACACACTCCTCCTAATATTTGATGGTCTGAGGGCATGTAAAGCAAATTTTGTGATGATTTAGCTCAATAACAGTGTAAATTTAGCCAAGTTCATCAGCTCAACTCAGTTCTGTTTTGTTCTTAAAAATAAACCATCTTTTAAAGAAATTCTTCAGTTTAAGCCAGTGATTAGGCATCGTCTTGCTGAAAGGAAGGCTGACAGAAAGGTATCTGTGCACCTGATAGTGCAGAGTCATATCACAGTAGTGGGCTTTCCACCCAGAAACCCTCAACCAGACTTACTGTGAACAGGAAAGCAGCGTTCATGTGACCCAGATCAACCCTTGACTGCCTACACATGTCTGAGAGAGCCTGTGTCAATGCCTCCCGCTTATTTCCAGTGCATTATTTATGAAAAGCCATTCAGAAGCCTCTCATAAGCTACCATGTTCACATGGATAAGTGTGAAGTGAAAGAAGTGGATTGTGATTGGTCAGGTGCGGTGAGGTGTGTTTTTTATCAGAGACGACAGTGTTAATGTTGTGGGATGATTCTGCACCTGCTTCTAGCGAATCTTGTCTTTGATGATACGCTGGCAGCCGTGTCTCTGGGCTCGTGGTTTATGTTTCTCAAGAAAAACCAACCAGTGTCGAGAGGGACAGCAGCCTACACACACACACACACACACACATGCAGCGAGACCACCGTGCAAACAACTTCAAAGGGGCTTTTTCTTGCTCTAGTTCACACACATGTACTACTTCCTCTGACACTTGCAGATATTTCTCAAGCCATCGCATGCATCCTCGTCCCGCAGTTTGGGAGGGATTTCGAAGGTACGAATGAAGAAGCAAACAGGTTTTTGTATTGTCTGACCAACCTGAGGTGAAAACTGAAATATTTAGTTCCCAGCAAACAAAAACACTTTCTAAGAACAATGTACTAGTGTCTTTTTTAAAAGTTCAAAATGGCCAGTTTAAAAAAAAACTTTTTTCCAGATGTTAAAGGAACATTCCATTTGTAACATTTGTGCGTTTTGAGAACGTTATTATTATATTACTTTGAACAAACTTTCTATGAATGTTACTGGAAAAACGTTCCCAGAACGCTCCGTGTCTGCTAGGTTACATTTGAAAAAGTTTTCTAAAATTAGTAACATTTAAAAAATACAGTATTTTAGGAAAAGAGTTCCCATGCACAATGTATAAATAATGTTTCTGTACTAAAAGTTTGAGAACGTAAGACCAGGGTCCGTATTCACAAAACACTGTGAGTTTTTCTAAATGCCAGTAAATTTTAAGAGCATAGTTTTCTCTTAAAATCTATTCACAATAAGGAACACAGAGAAGTCTTAAGTTCAGAGAAAGGCAGGGGTTGACCTTGTCGTTATGGATGATGTCAGCATGCTTATTAACCATGCACACAGTGATTGGCTGATAGGAGAGGGGAGGAGTCTCTGTCAGAGATTTATTTATAGAAATATTGCAGAGCACAATTGTATGTTGCCACATTGAAAAAAAAAAAAGATTTTAAAATGCAGACTAAGTGTTGCTAATTAAGCAATATAATATAATATATATATGTGTATGTTCAGGTAATCTTCAGTCTAATGCAAATATTGAATACACATCTTTAGGATTTAGGAGTTTCTCTTCACTACTCCTAACACTTCACAGATTTACAAGCTAGTTTTAGCCTGATGCTTTGTGAAATACTCTTAGAGCACAAATGTAGGACTGACATGCTCAATATTTTTAAGATTTTCTTCTAAATCGACAAGTTAGGAACTACTTTAACCTTAAGATGTTTTGTGAATACAGGCCCTCATAACTTTGAATCAACATTTTAGTAACAATATTAAAAAAGTTTGTTTACAACTTTAAGAAAACATTTTGAGAACGTTCTGAGAACGTTTCCTGTCAGCTTGTTTACTTATGAATCTTTTCTAAAATTGGTATTGCTGTCAAAATGATGAATCACTTCCAAAATAATGTTTTTAAGAAATATATGTATGTATACTGTGTATATTTATCATATGTATTAATACACACATGCATGTAGATATTCTGAAAAAAATGACATGCATCATGCAACATAAATGTACAATCTTTCTGAAATATATGCATGAATGTGTTTGTATTCATATATGCACAGTATACACACATATATTTTATAACTTATTTAGGATGTGATTAATTGAGATTATTAGGATTGTGGAATCCTTTGACAGCACTAAAATAACATGTAAAAATAACATTCACTTAAAGCACAACAGTTCCATGTACAGTGCAGAAATAACATTCAATTCCACTTCGAATAATGTTCTATTAAGGTTAGGGGAAAAAAAACCTTGTTCATAACTTTGAGAGAACGTTTCCTGTCAGGTGTGGTCTTTGCAAGAGGTTGCAAGGTTTTTTTCACAGGTCCTGCATTGCATCTCTGAGATCTTCTAGCCTCCAGAGCTGAGGTCTTGTTTTATTCTCAGCAAAGCAGGAGACGTCCTCTGCTCAAACAACACACATGATTTTGAGGAGTCATTCTTGTCTGGTGTGGCATCTATCAAGATTACACGAGAAGCAGAGACGGCTCTGTCTTTCTCCGAGCAGATGTTGCCGTGCTCCGGCCCTGTCCCGTACACCGGGGTTCCCTTCATGTCGTTTTTGGGGAGACCCGGTGTGTCTAAACACCCACGCTCAGGTTACAGTGCTTCCTGAGAACACACTCCTGCAGCTCGACACACTGCTACTGTGCAACGCTGTGGTTGATGAGAAGAGGAAGTGTGTGTGTGTCAGAGCTCAGAGCTTCATCAGCCTCATTAAAGAGCTAACAGGAGACCCACAGCAGCTTCACTACTGCAAAAGAGCACAAGAAAACTAAACACACTATGCAAATTCTGCACTGTATTTTGCTCTGGATGCATAGAAAGTTTGCAGAAGATAATTAAGCTTCACTAATTAGTGAAGTGGCTTTAAGAGAGCTAGAGCAGTGAAAATGACCATTTCCACCATCAGAGAAATAATGAAGAATTCCCAATCAACATACAATGTTAGGAAGCTGCCTGAAAGAGGACGTGTGTCTCTATCCTCTTAATACACAGAGAGGAGTAGAGTTTGAGGGACTAAAGACTCTGGATGAAGGAATGGTCTCTTTTCTCTTATCAGGTGTTCTCTTCAGGCATTACAGGAGAAAACTCAGAGCTGTTATCTTGGGAGAAGCACGTAGCAATAAAGGGGTGCCAATAATTGTGGCCAACATGAATTGGAGAAAAACCTTTATTTATTTATTTCTCCCCGTTTTCAATTGTTTTAATTCAATGATAGATTAGAATTTTGTGATAAACAAAGAAAGATAAACACCACAGATTTATTTTCCCAGCTCAGATTTACCAACGGTGACAATATTATATTAATACAATATTCATACATGTACATATTTTCAAAATATAAACATGTATGTGTGTGTATTTATTTATATAAACAATAAATATACAGAGTGCATACACATATTATGTAAACAAAAACATCACTAATAATTATGTAATTTTCAGGAGGTATTTAAAAAACGGACTAATCTATTAACATTACTAGATGTTTCTGGAACATGTGTTACACGTATGGGTCATTTATGAGTAATTTACTATTAAACAGATAATTGTTATTATTAAAAAAAACATTTTAACTTACTAAAAGGTTTCAAAGCCATTCAAAATTATATAATAATTGGCATTCGATTGCACTTCTGAAGACATACCAGTGCGTTGGCCATGTGACGGTTCATCGCCATGACGATAAGCTCCGCCCCTCCGGCATTCACAGTGGCATCTTTGACATCATCATTTCCTGCGATGGCCTTCAGTGCGCTGAGCACCTGCTTCACAAGCTCCTGGAAGACAGCAAGTCTGATTGTGTTGTTCACAAGAAACTTTGAAACTGAAGCTCTCACTGCTCCAGACTCACCTGACAATCCAGACTGTCAGCCAGGAGCGTGATCATGAACTTCAGGCCCCCGAGGTCTACGATGTCCTGACAGAACTCGTTCCTCACGGCCAGACGGGACAGAGTGGCACAGAGCTCACTGAGCACTGCAGTGTTCTCTGGGTGAGCTGAAAACAACACCATCAACATCTCAGTCAGAAACATGTCATCCGCATCACAGAACCAGTCATAAGGGTCATTGTTTTTAAAGTTGAGATTTGTTCATTGTCTGAAAAGTTAAATAAATGAGTTATCTATTGATGTATGGTTTGTTAGGACAGGACAATATCTGTCTAAGAAAAAACTGAATCTGTGGGTGCAAACCCCCTTTAAAGTAGTCCAGAAGGAATTCTTAGCCATGCATTTTACTAATCAGGAATGTTTTTATGCATTTACGGTAGGAAATTTATTTTCATGGAACATGATTTTTACTTAATATTCTAATGAGTTTTTGAACATTTGTGCAGTTGTGATTCCTACAAATATATTTCACGAATAAATACAAATATACACATTACATTTTTATATTGGAGCTACCAGTATTACAACATCCACACTGTAACTTAATTGCAACATTAGAATTTATAATAAAAAAAATAAAGTATTTAATTTAGTGTGATATTTCGTCATTTTAACATTTTTGTGCATTATTGACTAACAACTAAGGCTGCACGATGATGACAAAAATCATAATTTTATCATTTCAAGGGAATATTAGACTTGCTATGATTATTTACGATTATCACAATTTACACTTTACTATTGTTTGAAGGAACTGCATGCCATATTTTTACAGCTGAAAAGCTAAAATTAGAACAAGTGGGGGGAAAAACGGTCATGTGACAATCTGCACTTACCATGTGACACTGCACATATTTAATTGAGACCCTTTATTTTTTACATATTTGCAGGAAGTGCACTAAAACATCAGTATAAATGAAAACCATTGTTACCAGTGTGCTGTCACATGATTAATCACAACTAATTGCATCCAAAATAAAGGTTTTTGTGTGCATTATATATATATATATGGGTGTACTGTGTATATTCATTATGTATGTAAACACACGCATGTAGATATTTAAGAAAAACAACTTATGTTTACATATTAAATATCATAAGTGCTGGGCAAACGATTAATTGTGATTAATCAAATCCTAAATAAAAGTTTTTGTTTACATAGTATGCGTGTGTGTTTGTGAGTGAACTGTGCACATCACACACGCATATTGTACACAAAAAGTTTGATTGGCTGGGTCTCTATTTAGGAAGTGATTAATTGTTGCCCCGCACTAGTTAACACTTTTATTTATTTCTCGTTGCATGTGTAGTGGGATCTGGGCTCACCTTTAGCAGCTTCTACGATGACTTTCAGTCCGTTGTGCTCCAGCACGATCATCTTGGCGTGTTCATGGGCGTGTCCGAAGGGCACTCTAACATCATCGTCAAAGGTCATGACCCTCAGGGCGACGCATGCATCCCTCACGACCTCAGGGTTTTGGATGTGGCGTGTGATGCTGGAGGTGAGCAGCGGCAGCAGGCCCGCCTTCACCAGGTCCTGCCGGTTGTTCTCGTGTTTCAGACAGAAGTGTCGTACGACCCGGATACACAGACAGCTGAGGGCGGCGTCCATCTGGTGCGCCCTGAGAGCACTCATCAAAAACTCTCGTCCGTCCACCTCCAGCAGGTCCGGCTGGCCATCAGTCAGTGCCGAGAGAGCAGCCAGCGCCACGGACAGGGCTTCCTTCTCTCCAGCAGCTCTCTGGCAGCAGGCAAGGATCGTGGGATACGCCTCTTTCTGAGCGGCCAGGTATCGCTGTGCGAAACCGAGAGAGCACTGCTGGGTGAAGACCCTCAAGTCCTCCAGGACAGATGTAGATGATGAAGCCACTGCAGTTTTGAGAGACTCCAAAGCCTGGAAAAACACCACCGATAACATGTTAAATACTAAAGATGTCAAACGATTAATTGTGATTAATCACATCCAAAATAAAAGTTTTTGCTCACATAATGTGTGTGTGTACAGTGTATATTTATTATGTATAAATAAATACAATCAAACACAGAAATGTAAATAATTAAGAAAAACATGTTTGTATATATATATATATATACATACATACATACATACAGTATATATATATATAAACATCACCCTGTGATTTTGCAAGTTCACTTACATAAAAAATAACGGAGAGGTCTAAAATTTTCAGCATAATGTAGGTGCATTTCCACTGTGAGAAACACAGTCTAAAAAAGAAAATCTGGGAATCACACTATGATTTTTTTTTACAATTTATTTGGGAATTACTGTGTCCAAGTATCTGATCACATGCTTATCAGCCAGATTTCCGACCCTTAAAGACCTGTTATTTAGCTTTTAAATAGTCCAGCTTCACTCTGCTCATGATTCTAAATTAGTAGCACCTCTTTGAGGACGTTAGCTGTCATAAAGACACCTGTGCACCCCACCACCAGCCAAAGTGTAAGTAGCAACATGGGCAAAACCAAAGAGCTGTCAAAAGACACAAGAGACAAAATTGTAGCCCTTCACAAAGCTGGAAAGGGCTACGGGGCAGTTGACAAGCAGCTTGGTGAAAAAGAACAACTGTTGGAGCAATTGTCAGAAAATGGAAGAGGATAATGATGACTGTCAGTGTCCCTCAGACTGGGCCCCAGTGATGGGAATAACGGCGTTTAAATAAACAGCGTTACTAACTGCGTTATTTTTTTCAGTAACGAGTAATAAAATGAATTACTGTTCAGTTAGTATTTTGTCGTGTGGAGTATATATGAACATCTATTATGTGAAATAGCTTATTCAGGACAGTACCACATTGAAAAAATTACACTTAATTTGTATGCTCCCTCTTATTTTGTTTCAATCATTTACATTTTGCATATTCTGTATGTAAACTTAAGAGCACAACTATATACTACTAGTCCTCAGCTATATCTTCACATCTTCACATGTTTATTCTGCATAACTAACCTCACTTCCACAGAGATGAGCGTGTTTTGTACGTACGTGCCTTTAAAAGGTACTAATACTGATCTATTAGACGTAAAAACCAACAAGAAAAAAAAGGTACAGATATGTGCTTGTAAGGGTACTGCTCCAGGGACAAGCGATTGTGCCCCAAACTGTTTTAAAGCCTTGTTTTTCTGTGTGTTTCACCTGGTAAATGTCACTTGATGAAATCTAGGTTTAAAAGAGATTACAATTCTGTTTCTGGATGGATTTTCTACCTGAAGAACCTCATGAGTCTGATCCTCTGCGTTTTCTTCAGAAGAAACTTTGGGCACTGCTTTAACAATGTTACTGAGATCCACACCTGTGAGGACAAATCAAACCACTTCATTATCATCTCACCATTTACATCTGTATCATCTATTCATCCAGAATTCCCTTTCACTTGAAAACCCTGCTGTGTAAAAACTACAGTTTTATACAAGCAGCTAAAATAAATGTATAGATGATTTTAAACAAATGAGGATATTTATCAGTGATTGCTTTAGAAGTGAATAATTATTATAAAATAACTAGATAAACATTGTTTAAAGATGGAGTTCAGTTTGTTGCTGCAGTCAAAAAGGTTAAACATTTAGAAGAGGAGTTATTACATGAAAAAAGATTTAAAACACATGTGCATAGAAGTTACTAACTATATCTTTGTTTCTTCATTTATTCTGTATTTTACTTAAATCATTTACATGAACATTGATGTAACTTGTATGTATGTTTGATTCTGTTATTTATTTAAATATTACACAAGAAATGTCCCATTTGAGCATTTATATGATCATGAATGCACCTATTTATTTGTTTACTAAAAACAGAACATTAGTTGAATTATATTCAAACATCTATATAATCATTAATAATATAAATTCAGAGATTCAGGTAAAAAAACAACACACACACACAAAAAAAAGCATAATCGTCACCTGATAAGGTTTGTCTGGCTGTTATAACTCAATTACAGCAGCCAAAACAATATTTAATTCTACTAATAATTGGGTCAAGAGCCCAACTAAAGCACACACTGACCACTGGAACGGCGACACACAAATTACAGCGAAGCGGCACTTTCACATAGATTCTTCCTTATTCAATGGTTTTTACACAATGCAAAGAGTTTGCAACGCAACAAATTCCATTCATGTAATTAAAACACAATTTGGTTGTGTGCAACCAGTGTCCATAATTACATAACTGAGTTCAAAGAGTTATTTTTTGAGTGTAGATATATATTAAAGAAAACTAAAGGATTTTTCATGAATATTTTCTCTTTATAACATGTCACTTCCAATACAGTTTTTTTGCTTTTGTTTTTTAAGAACTCACCCTGAGATTCAAACTGCTCAATGGCCTCCTTCAGAGCTTCACTTTCCTCCATGTCAAACTCCTCGAGATTTTCTCTGACCACTGCATCGAAGGTCTCTTGTGTTATCCTGCGTCTGGCCATGACTGTAGCAGCTGCTGGAAAACATCACAACAGAGCTTCAGCTTCAGCTTCAGTGTCTGGTGAGGCTTTCAAAGCCTGACAACCAGTGCAATCAAAAGGAAGCGGTATATAGCGTGTGGTTTATATGGTTATCGGTTTATGACATGTAACTACGGCAGAAGGGTTACACTAACAAAAAGCAGAATAGGGCTACCACGGTTTTTGGACATGTACCACAGTAATACCACTATATGCAGCAAAGCACCTTACAGAAATATGACAACAGCATAGCACATTTGGCAATCATTCAATACTATGCTATATATCACATTATATCAGACAGCATCATGGTACCGAAACAGTTCACTGCAATCAAAGCGTGACTAACACAAAAACGTTATTTATTACCGTTAGTTATACTACCTGAGCGTAACATTCAGTCGAACCCAAAGCAAAACAAACCGGATTAATACAAAACTGATAACAATTCTGAAACTCACCAACACCCAGCCTGTACGCTAATGATAAAAGGCTCACCGGAGAACAGTGGGCTGTACGCTAAAGGCGTAACCATAGAACAGCCTTGAAAGCAACGCAATTAAACTAACGCAAGCGCTTCGTGAATTAAAGCAAGGCGTTGCACTGCGTTTCCTTTAATGTAGCTCGGGTGAGATTCGCGAGGGAAAATTGGTTCCACTTTATATACGTAGACAGACAAAACATTTTTCATATTAAAAAAAAAACCTCGTATGCAATTGATGTTACTAACATTCCACAAATTAATGTTTATTTAAAGAATCTTGAAACTGATTTGTGTATATATTTACGTGAATAATGATTGATGTACACAGACTTTTTTCGAGATAAATTAACATAAACACCTTGGTAAGGGATTTTACTTTTGTAAACAATAAACATTAATAAACCATTTAAATATTTTAATTTATAATAAAATGATTTATTTCTTTCAATGTAAGTATTTATATTTGCATGGATGTAACTGTTAACATATTTACTTACTTTGTTGCTTTCTTAAATATGTTATAATGCCCCACTTTATTAACATTGTGAGGACGCGAGTATTAATTAATTTATCAATTAATTTAATAATTTATACTGTTATTTACTTAAATATGCAATTACGGCCCCGTTTAATAATCTATACAAAAATTAGAAGAACATTTTGTTAGTTAGTTATTTACTTAACTATTAGACTAATAGTTTTCCGTTTAAGCCAGTGGTTTAAGCATTTTATGTGTATGGATGTGTCCGTTTTATTTATTGATTTATTTATTACAGTTTTTTTACTAAATGTTACATAACTTATTTACATAACAAATACGTGTGTGTGTGTGTGTGTGTGTGTGTCTAATTTATTTATTAATTTACTTAGTTATTCTTTTTTTTATATTGCATAACTGTTTTATTTACGCATTTATATGTGCATGTATTTAACTACTTACTTACTTATTATGTTACTTACTTAAATATAATGCTCCACTTTGTGGATTTATTTAATATATATATACATATTTACATATGCAAATTCTGTATTTCGTCGCATCTTTCGCTCATGTGTGACGCCAGGGGGAGCTGTATTTTTCAGCCGAATAGAACAGCGTCGTCTGCGTGCGTCATGACGCTACTCTGAAAGCGTCTCGTGAATATAAGCCCGCGCAGCGCGTGACGCGTCCTTCTCCCCTGCCTGTCCCCACCAGCGGAAGGCAGCGCGCTCTTTGCTCTATTATCAGTGCTGAGTGAATCTTGAAACATCTGTCAAAATGGTAGGTATCAGACGAATTATTTGATTCGATATAGATGTGCATCGAGGCGATTTTGCTATCTGATGCGGTATTTGTGCGTTTAACGGGATTTTCGGTAAAATGCGAGAGGGTAAAGGCCGGCTAGTTATTTCCCACAAAACAAAATGGTAGCGGCTGTCTCGCGGCGTGACTCATTTTTAATATGCGTTATATTACTTCTCGTTTTTTTTCTGACTAGATTGTAACTCGTTTATTAAATTATTTAGCGAGTATAACTCAAACCAAATCTATAACGAGGAATTTTAAGTCGTTCTGTTTGTTTGTCTGGCCGGGCCTGGTTAGCATGTTGCTAACTGTGCCACGTATTGTGGAAAGAAACGCGTGCTTGAGAAAAATCACATCCGAAGCCCTCCTTTATCTGCTTTCTTAACTGCGTATCCTGATATTTTAATTCCAGTGCTAGTTCTTATGTTTTCCTTGTGTTTGTGATGGACTGTGTGCGGTTTTCATCACTTTGCCGGTCTCTTTATCGGCAGGTGTCGGGTGTGTTCAGACCGGCACACAGCAGTCACGTGTCGCTGTCTGTCCCGCATGTGCGGTTTGTCAGCGGGGCCACATCACGCACATGGCCGTCTATTGTTTGCGCAATGGCTTCGGGTAGGCCGTGAAAGGGGCGCTAGATGAATATTTAATGAGGTGTTCTTATTCTAGCCCAAATACATTATTATTACCGCATTACTGCCAGCACTGGGTGATCACGTCATGTTCAGTGATGGTTGTGTCGGAATTACGTAATTATAAAAATATAACTGATCTGTTGGCATTTACTAATAAAAACGTCTGTAACTCGTTAACGTTTTCACAAGTTATGACTGCATATTTTCCACACTTCTACACATGCCCGCACTGATATATCTGACTTTCTCAAATTGCACCAAACGCTTTAAATGAGATTTTAATGTTTCAGGGGTTTAAAGCACATCCTGTATGTTTTGTGTATTTTTATGTGTTTTTTTTTTTTTTTTTGCCAAGTCATTGTGAGCTTTAATCCAAGAACGATCTCAAAGTAAAAAGAGGCGATAAAGCCAGATTCGTGATGTCACTGCATTAAGTGGCAGAGTATCAAATAGTATTAATATTACTATAAGGCTAATTCTGTCTGCTTTAAGTGTTTCTAACATTTATTTGAAATTTAGAAAAGGGGATGTAATCCGTTCCTTTACTTTAATAGAGTAATCAAAATGATTAAACTACTTTGTTAATTCATTCATAATTACCTTACTTTTAAATAAGTAATCTGTAGCCTACTATATTTCCAAAATAACCTTCCCAGCACTGACCGTCTTATAATATAAATATCACATTTGATATCTTTTTCAAAGTCTCTAATGTGCTCTTTGTACATGGAATAAATGCAACGCATACGTCGGGCCTTCAGAGCTTTTTATGTTACGGACCAGTATAACCGCATCTAGAACTCCTAATGTTACTAAAAGGTGTGTCAAGAACAAATAAGTTCTTCCAAGTGTAAATAATGTTTGGATGACGGATGTCTAATGTGTTTTTTCCAGGTGAACTTCACAGTCGACCAGATCCGTGCCATCATGGACAAGAAGTCCAACATCCGCAACATGTCTGTGATTGCGCACGTAGACCACGGGAAATCTACGCTGACCGACTCTCTGGTGTCCAAGGCTGGAATCATCGCTTCCGCCCGCGCCGGAGAGACCCGCTTCACTGACACACGCAAAGACGAGCAAGAGCGCTGCATCACCATCAAATCCACGTAAGAAATTGTTAAACAGAACTTGGGGAATAATTCCTAATTCTGGAAATACCAGGCAGTTAAAATGCCAATCCTGTAAATAAGGTGCTATTGAATGGAACACAATCATTATCATGCTTGATGCTTCGTAGGGAGCGGTTGTGGTGATCATGAGGGCAAAGGCTGTGCAACTGCTTTCTCAGTGTTTTATGGTGTTGAGTCATACATGGGAGTCATATGTAATCCCATATGTATTTGTTAGGAGTGAAACGATATGGTGCCACATGTATAATTATACTTAAATGAAAGTTTGGATAGTTCTGCGTCAAACACAGATTTGAGCATCAGTGTTTATTACATAAGAACTGAAATGCATTATTTAAATGATTGTTAGACATTTCCACCCTTCTACACATGCACTCATATTTTTATGTATTTTCTTAATGACTCAAAGAAAAATCAATCTTGTTTGGTTTAGTAACGAACAACTCAAAGTCCTGAGTTCATAGTTGGCTTAAACAGTCATCTAAGATCTGCTTACTAGAACCAAGCCAAGCGGAGTGTCTGATACCGCTCTACAAGGAGTTTGTTGTTGATTTCCCTGCTGTGCCTCGTTCACAGTGCCATCTCCATGTACTACGAGCTGACCGAAAATGACCTGGCCTTCATTAAGCAGTGTAAGGATGGAGCTGGTTTCCTCATCAACCTGATTGACTCTCCTGGCCACGTCGACTTCTCCTCTGAGGTCACGGCTGCTCTGCGTGTCACTGATGGAGCTCTGGTTGTAGTGGACTGTGTCTCTGGTAAGCTTTTGACTGGGTCTTGCAACATACAGATCTTCATCAGCATCTTATTTTACAGTACAAATATTTAAATTTCCCTAAGTTAAATATTTTAAAAGGAGCATCTGTAAGTGGGTTATAACTGGACCCTTGCCTTTTTTAACTGAAGAGAATCTTGTGGTTTTAAATTTTAATCTTTGTCTTAAATTTACCCTAAAGTGCACTTATTGCTGAACGTACAGGACGCTAAATGTTTGCTTTTTGCGCAGGTGTGTGCGTGCAGACAGAGACGGTGCTGAGACAGGCCATCGCCGAGCGTATTAAGCCCGTGCTGATGATGAACAAGATGGACCGAGCCCTGCTGGAGCTGCAGCTGGAACCTGAAGAGCTGTACCAAACCTTCCAGCGCATTGTGGAGAACGTCAACGTCATCATCTCCACCTACGGAGAGGACGAGGGTGGACCCATGGGCAACATTATGGTGAGGCACTCATTCATTAATGTATAGATGAAGTGCTAAAATGCTGTGTGGTCTGTGAGGAGAAACCATGCACCACGCTGATTGACTGATGAACAACCAACCAAGATATCTGAGACCCGCGCTGATCTATTAGTGATCTCTAACCTTCCCAGAGCTGCAGGCTTATTATGAGTTCTTTAAGCTGGACTGTTTGTGCTCATCTTTGTCTGCTTTCTTAGATCGATCCAGTGATCGGTACAGTGGGTTTCGGATCTGGTCTTCACGGCTGGGCCTTCACTCTCAAGCAGTTTGCTGAGATGTATGTGGCCAAGTTTGCTGCTAAAGGTGAAGCTCAGCTGAGCCCATCTGATCGCTGTAAGAAAGTGGAGGACATGATGAAGAAACTCTGGGGTGACAGGTGAGATTCATTTAGATTAAGTCTGTGCTAGCAGTTTTGGCTGGAAAACATGATGCTCCTTTTTGCATTATATTGGTAGTGTAAATACATCTAGGAGAATAAAGTTTATACACTGCTGTTTTAAGTGTCTTCTGCTTACCAAAGCTGCTTATTTTAAGAACAAATGTTTTCTGTTGTAATATTAGAAACTTACTTTATTTGTCATGCACAGCTGAATTTCCAGCATTAATACTAGAGTCTTTTAGAAATCATTCTAATATGCTCATTTGCTGCTAAGTGCTTAGCTCTTTATTTGAAATGAGGCTTTATTTGAGAGCTAAAACGATTGTCTTTTTACTTATGCTTTTGATAAATTAATAAATTGGAATGAGTATGAAGCCCTTAGGTTAGAGTAGGCTACTTCTGAAGTCTCTTTATAGGTTAATCTTTTGTCTGGAGGTTATTTGACTCACCCCGTTTCTGCTTCAGTATAAACCACATAACCCAGTGATGTAGAACTGTTGAGCAGTTAATAATGGAAATGCACGTGAACTAAATATTACTCATTTTCTGCTGCTTTTCAAGGTATTTCGACCCAGCCAATGGTAAATTCAGCAAGTCTGCCAACGGCCCCGACGGAAAGAAACTGCCCCGCACCTTTGCTCAGCTCATCCTGGACCCCATCTTCAAGGTAGCTTAAAGAGCCTTAAAAATAGCAGTGCAGGTTTCCTTTGATACAGCGGTGATCTCAACTCACTTCCTCCATCTCCAGGTGTTCGATGCCATCATGAACTTCAGAAAGGAGGAAACCGCTAAGCTGATCGAGAAGCTGGACATCAAGCTAGACACTGAGGACAGGGATAAGGAAGGCAAGCAACTGCTGAAGGCCGTGATGCGTCGCTGGCTGCCAGCCGGAGAAGCTCTGCTTCAGATGATCACCATCCACCTGCCCTCTCCCGTCACGGCCCAGAGGTACCGCTGTGAGCTGCTTTACGAAGGACCTGGAGATGATGAAGCTGCCATGGGTATGATGCACTCATTTTCACCTTTACTTTGCTGCTTGTTGCATTAGAATTGTCTGACTCTCCTCTTGTGACCTGCGCAGGTATTAAGAACTGCGACCCTAAAGCTCCTCTGATGATGTACATCTCCAAAATGGTGCCGACCACAGATAAGGGTCGTTTCTACGCTTTCGGCCGTGTGTTTTCTGGTATGGTGTCCACTGGGCTGAAAGTGCGTATCATGGGACCAAACTTCACCCCCGGGAAGAAGGAGGATCTTTACCTGAAACCCATTCAGAGGTCTGCAGCACTCCTGATTCATTAACTCTTGTGGTGCTCGGAAGTTACTTTCCATTTAGAAAACTTGATCTCGCATCTGAGCAACACTTATGACTCTCTGTAGCTCAAACATGTGCACCTTCTGACTCCAGAGGTCACATCAACTTTTAAATGAGAAAATGGTAACTCCTTACTGTAAGATTTCAGTTGACATTAGTTGACAAACAATACTTGCATAGCACTTAATCTTTCAGTAAAAAATTTGAATAGTCTGTAATACTTTACGAAAATGAAAATTGTATCTTCAGACATTGTGCACCGATTAAAACCTGGTTCCTAAAGTCTGCACTACTTTTCTGACGTGTAACTCTTCTATTCCAGGACCATTTTGATGATGGGCCGTTACGTAGAGCCCATCGAAGACGTGCCATGTGGTAACATTGTGGGTCTGGTTGGCGTGGACCAGTTTTTGGTGAAGACCGGGACCATCACAACTTTTGAGCAGGCCCACAACATGCGTGTGATGAAGTTCAGCGTCAGCCCTGTGGTCAGAGTGGCGGTGGAGGCCAAGAACCCTGCTGACCTGCCCAAACTGGTGGAGGGACTCAAACGCCTGGCCAAGTCCGACCCCATGGTGCAGTGCATCATTGAGGAGTCTGGAGAGCACATCATCGCCGGTGCTGGAGAACTTCACCTGGAAATCTGCCTTAAAGATCTGGAGGAGGACCATGCCTGCATTCCACTGAAGGTCTGTGTGTCTTTAATGCACCGTTTCGATTGGGAGACGCTGGGGTGGATTTGATTTTGTAAAACCAAAATTTAGTTTTTCACCCGTTTCTATGAAATCGTGACTTCAGTGTTGAATTAAAAACTGGTTCCTACTACTAATCTTTGCATTGGTTAATTTATGGCCATAAATTAATAGCTCATGTTTTTATTTTAATATTCTGTTGCCTTCCTCTGAATTACCCTGATGTAACGCCTTTGTCTGGTTCTCCAACAGAAATCGGACCCCGTTGTGTCCTACAGAGAGACGGTCAGTGCAGAATCAGACCAGATGTGTTTGTCCAAGTCTCCCAACAAGCACAACCGTCTGTACATGAAGGCCAGACCGTTCCCCGACGG
Organism: Enteromius thamalakanensis; assembly: GCA_032357475.1. Classification (NCBI taxonomy): domain Eukaryota; kingdom Metazoa; phylum Chordata; class Actinopteri; order Cypriniformes; family Cyprinidae; genus Enteromius; species Enteromius thamalakanensis. The sequence continues at coordinate 19,617,348 of JAUCMT010000047.1, read as the reverse complement.
TCTTGCAGAAGACATCGACAAGGGTGATGTGACGGCTCGTCAGGAGCTCAAGACCCGTGCTCGTTACCTGGCTGACAAATACGAGTGGGAGGTTACAGAGGCCCGTAAGATCTGGTGCTTCGGACCCGACGGAACTGGACCCAATGTCCTGGTGGACGTGACTAAAGGAGTGCAGTACCTGAACGAGATCAAGGACAGTGTTGTGGCTGGCTTCCAGTGGGCCACAAAAGAGGTAAGACTCATTCAAGTTAAATGGGTTTGGTTAACTAGTCCTGTTCATGTCCTGGCTGGTCTGTGAGGAGAAATCATGCACCACTCTGAAGAAAGTGATGGATAACCCCTACCACAGTTTCTGAGACCAGCACAGGGAACCGTTCAAATCTACAGTATAGAGTCTTGAAGGAAGAGAAGGGGGAAAAAAAAAATATATATATATATATATATTTAAATATATACAGTATTACAAAGCAATGTATACATGATTAAATACTATAAATATAACCTGTTTTTACTAAATTGTATCGTACTTTAAAGTTGAATCGTATTAAATGCATTGCTTGTTGGCTGATGAGTCTTTAGCTTCATGAATACTGATGTTTAATGACTGAGTCGTGACTGTCCTCCTGGTTTGATTTCTCTGCTCAGGGAGTGCTGTGTGAGGAGAACCTGCGAGCCGTCCGTTTCGACATCCACGACGTGACTCTGCACACAGACGCCATCCACCGCGGTGGTGGCCAGATCATCCCAACAGCCCGCAGGGTTCTGTACGCATGTCAGATTACAGCCGAGCCCCGGTTAATGGAGCCCGTCTACCTGGTGGAGATTCAGGTGAGACGTCACCTCTAACACTTCTGAGTCGCATCTGCTCTTTAACACACGAGCCTCTCTCACCCACGTCTCTTCCTCTCTCAGTGCCCAGAGCAGGTGGTTGGAGGTATCTATGGTGTGTTGAACAGAAAACGAGGCCACGTCTTCGAGGAGTCTCAGGTCATGGGAACACCCATGTTCGTCGTGAAGGCCTATCTGCCCGTCAACGAGTCTTTCGGTTCGTATCAGTCACATTAATGACCCTTTAGGCTGAGTTTGCAGTTTGAATTGAAAGTGCTGTGAGGACAGGACTGAGACTGAATGAACTCTACACACAAAAGAGGGAACAGTCAGCGTGGCTTTTTTATTCTCACTGTCCAACAATTAACATGCAGCACAAGCAGTACAGAAATGATTTGTGACTGGATTTTTTTTTTATTATTATTAATCTGAGGAAAGATCCAGTCAATTAGACCCGATTTCTCATTTACTGAATCAGAAATTAATAGCTGCTAGTTCGTTAAACAATTGAGGTAAAGAAGCCAGGTTAAGTGTCTCTAACATCTTTCTCTCTCTGTGTAGGTTTCACAGCTGACTTGCGCTCTAACACCGGCGGTCAGGCTTTCCCTCAGTGCGTGTTCGATCACTGGCAGATCCTTCAGGGTGACCCCAAAGACCCTGCAACCAAACCCTTCCAGATCGTGGGCGAAACACGCAAACGCAAGGGCCTGAAGGAGGGCATTCCTGCACTCGACAACTTCCTCGACAAGTTATAAACGGTCTCTGTTCTGTAGCCCGGCCTCCATGCTTTACACTCATTCCTTCCCTCCTGCACTCTTCCTTCCCTCAGAGGTCAGCAGAGGGACTGGACTCTACAGGGCACAAATGCCACACCTTTATCACATTCTGACAGCCAATTCAAGTGGATTATGTAAATCTAATAAAGAAAATAAAAATGGAAAATTACTCTTGTGCATGTGTACGGTGTTTCATTGGCTTGTGTGTATGAGGTCTATTGAGCTGAAATTACGGCACCACATTGCCAATGCTGTGTAAAATCACAATGTGAGTGTATATATATTTTACATAATATATAATGGTTTCTAAATTTATATAAGTTGCAACAGTGTTTTAAGTGGTTTTTTTTTTTTTTTGTGTAGTGCAATTTTAACCGTTGTATTTTTGCATGTAACTCTAAACCTTATATTACAAACTTTTTTTTTCCTCCCTAAAAACTAATGGTTCACTTGGTATTGCATCAGGGTATAGTTAGCTGTTATGCACCAGTCAGCTGTTAAAGTGAATTAAAACAAGCAATTTTTGTAATTGTACTGTAGTTAATCTATATAAATATTACTATTATATACTTGTAAAAGAAAAAACTAAATGTGTAAAATACAATCTAAACAGTATGTCATTGACAAGACCATTAGCCATATGCAAATTTTTTTTATTTAAGTTTCTGCCAAAGTGCTGTACATATATTATGAATGACTAAAAGATTTGTGACTTAAGTCTGCTGTCCTAAAAACCCAGAGTGTATAGATGTAAAGAATGTTTCCTCTTTATTAAACATTAGTCCTACAAAGACCCAACATAACCATCAACAACCCAGAAACACCAGTGTGTTCGTCCTGAACAGTCTTGCACGAGTGCTGAGGTTTACCCTGTAAATAAATACAGTTCCTGAATGATTCTCACCCTCCAGTTAAATTAAGTGCTGAATGTACAAGGAACATGGAAGGAAAACCTTGGCACAGAAGATAACAGACCACTTTCCTCTGCTCTACAATCACAGCGCTGTACAAAACCTCAACGCAAATCAAACCTCATTGATTCCATTTTTTTTTTTCACGTTATACTCTAAAATACACAATTCTCATCCAAATGCACTAACAAAATATGTAATGCTGCTTGCTTTATGGCAAATCATTAGTTGCATACACATCAACATTTGCTTTATTTAGATAAGAATTAAAACAACAGTTCACCCAGAAATTACTATTTGTCAAAAATTCACGAACCCTTTCTCTGCCACTAAAAAAAAAAGTTATTGCGACTTTTAATTTTATAATATATTACAGTTGTGAGTTATAAAGTCAGAATTTTCTCATGATTGAGACTTTATATTTTGCAAGTCTGACTTTCTCTCAAAATTGTAACTTTATATCTCACAATTCTTAATATATCAAAATAGAAAAAGCCAGATTTGTGTCTTTATATCTCACTATATATTCTGAGAAAGTGAGATAGTGTCGCAATAACCTTTGATTAGTTTTTATTCAGTGGCAGAAACAGGTTTCCATACCCTCAGGCCATCCAAGATAAGAATGAGTTTGCTTCTTCACCAGATTCGGAGAAATGTAGCACTCCATTACAGTTTGAGCAACAGATGCTTTGCAGTGAATGGGTGCCATCAGCAATTAAGTAAGGAATAATTGACGACGGGCCGTTGAATTATTAGAAAAATAATGCACACCCGAGGTGGTGATGCGGTCACG
>JAUCMT010000047.1:19597483-19613940 GCA_032357475.1 Enteromius thamalakanensis | reverse complement strand
CTATCTATCTATCTATCTATCTATCTATCTATCTATCTATCTATCTATCCATCTATCCATCTATCCATCTATCTATCCATCCATCTATCTATATATAAATTAGTAAATAATATTCATATATATTAAATAATAATTAGTCCTGTCAAATGACTAATTGCGATATAATCACATCTAAAATAAAAGTTTTTCTTACATGATATGTGTGTACTGTCGACATTTTGTATGTGTATATATAAAGAAACACACATGCAGTATATATTGACAATATTTAAATGTATATACATTTATACAGTTTTATTTTATATTATATATAAATATATATATATATATATATATATATATATATATATAAGAAATATTTTTAAGGAATGTTTTTAAGAAACTGTGTAATTAATATAATATTATGATTAATTTTGATATACTATGCATTATTTGAAAAATTAAAGGCCTACAGTTCAGAATTTAAAATATATCCAATTTCGTTATAACGATTTAGATTTTTGAGTTTGGATGTCAGTGTAAGTCTGAGTTGTGTTTTCTGTGTGTGTGTCGTAGGGAACAGCCCATCTTCAGCACTCGAGCTCATGTGTTCCAGATCGATCCTGCCACCAAACGTAACTGGATCCCGGCCAGCAAACATGCGGTCACGGTCTCCTTCTTCTACGACGGCAACAGACACGCCTACCGCATCATTAGTGTGGGCGGGACCAAGGTGAGCGGCGCCTGAGCTTTACAGCACGTTTGATCTGGAGCTGATGTGCAATTTGTCTTTATTTAAATTGCAAAATTGAAAAAAGGAAAATGGCAATATAGTAGGCAACTTTTTATTTATCTATTTGGCAGACATTTTTATCAAAAACAACTTACCACTTTATTTGTAGTCACACTGGAAATAGAATTTAAAGTGCATTGCATAGAGCAATACCGTCTAGCACTTAATGCTTGTTCATTGCACGTTTTGTCAGATGTGTGTCATCATGCTATTCAGTTCATGTGCATACTGTATTCTCGTGGTTATCATCTTTAGTGCAGCATGCTGGGAAGCCCACATCTATGTTAGCTACGAGCTTTCAGATGCTGATTATCGAGTTCATGTGATTAGAGTCGAGCGAAATGCTTCCGGCGAGAGGATTTAAGGTGCTGTGGGAGCAAGTGAGAGGAGGCTTGAGTGCATCGGTGCGGAGCTGCATGACTTGCATCCAGCCGGGATAATCAATACTCGTTGATGGAGCGAATCAGAACTGTCTGATTCCTCCACCAGAGACGCTGATCGAAGACAGCAGCTCAAGACAACCTTGAGTCGCTGCCATAGTCTGCAGCTCCGCCCACTTAGAGAGCTTCTGATTGACATGTGAAGTGACCAATCACAGCTTCTTTTGCTTTTTCAGGCTGTTCGATATGGAAGCTTGTTTCTGATATGAGAAAAAAAAAAAGTAAGAGAAAGGTAATTGCAGCTTTATGTTCATGGAATTGTGAGATATAAACTTTTTATCTCACAATTCTATATACTTCGTATGCTTCAACTGAATTATTTAATAAAATAAACTAGACAAAAATGATGGTACCCCTAACTTAATATTTTGTCCTGTAACTGTCAATGAGATTTCTGCACCTCTCAGTAAGTATTTTGGCCCACACCTCATGAGCAAACTGCTCCAGTTGTTTTCAGTTTGAAGGGCTCCTTTTCCAGACTGCATGTTTTGTCTCCTTCCAAAGATGCTCAATAGGATTGAGGTCAGGGCTTACAGAAGGCCACTTTAGAATAGTCCAATGTCCAATGTTGTCCAATTTCCTCTTAGCCATTGAACAGCTTGGGGTGTTTTTAGCTGTGTGTTTTGGGTCATTGTCCTGTTGCAAGACTCATGACCTGTGACTGAGACCAAGCTTTTTGACACTGGCCAGCACATTGCTCTCTAGAATCCCTTGAGTCTTGAGATTTCATTGTACCCTGCACAGATTCAAGACACCCTGTGCCAGATGCAGCAAAGCAGCCCCAGAAAATAACAGAGCCTCCTCCATGTTTTACAGTAGGGACAGTGAGGATACATAGAACATAGAGCTGATGTGCCTTGGCAAAAAGTTGCATCTTTGTCTCATCTGTCCATCGGACATTCTCCTAGAAGCTTTGGGAGAAACATGTAAACATGTAAGTTGGCATATTCCAGTCTGGCTTTTTTATGGTTTGTTTTCAACAATCATGTCTTCCTTGGTCATCTCCCATGTAGTCCACTTTGACTCAAACAACGACGGATGGTGTGATCTGACACTGATGTTCCTTGAGCATGAAGTTCACCTTGGATCTCTTTAGAAGTCATCTTTTGTTACCATTCAGATTATTTGTCTTCTTGAATTTGTCATCATTTTTTGTTATTTTTCAAGAACAACTCTTTGAAACTATAATAGCTGTGTTCTGAAATAAGTTTACCCAATGGCAACATACAGTATATATGTAGAGAGAGAACAACAGAGGGCCAAGTACAGAACCTTTTGGTACACCAAAATGAATATCATTTACTTCTGATACATGGTCCCCTAATACTTCCTTCCCTTTAAATATGTCTAAAACCAGTTTAAAACAGTCCCAGTTAAACCAATACATTCCTTTAGACGAATTAAGTATATCATGGTCAACTGTGTCAAACGCAGCACTTAAATCAAGGAGAACAAGTATAGAAGTATTATTTATGTCCATAGAGATTCTCAGATCATTTACAACGTTCACTAAAGCAGTTTCAGTCCTGTGCCCTTGTCTAAAACCCGACTGAAACTTTTCATAAATATAGTTTCCCCACAAGGAAGTCATTTATCTGTTTAAAAACTACTTTTTGTAAAATTTTGCTCATGAGAGGTAAACTGGAGATGGGTCTATAGTGACTGAGATTAGAACTATCCAAGCTGTGCTTCTTAAATTGGGGCTTAACAACCGCTGTTGCTAATGAGTGATTTACAACATCAAGAACCGTTAAAAATATATTTTCATTAACTTCTTAAGAGGTAGGAATAGGATCAAGAACACATGTGGCATTACCTAAACAACTTAATATTTTATGTAACTCAACTTTGTGTGTTGAGGTCTAAAAGATCCAGAATCCTGAATTGGACCTAATGTCTTGGATATACTCGAATATCAGCAATTTTTATTTTAAAAAATGTAGCAAATACTTCACAAATAGACAGAGAAGCATTTACAAGATGTGGGGCAAACATGTAAAAGCTGATAAATTGCGCAAAAGAGAATTGTCAGATTATTATTTTTTCTGATCATACTTGAGAAATGCTTTTCTCTCACTGCGTACTGTTTTGTTATAACTATCAATCAACTGTTTAAGAGCATTCAGGTAAACCGTTAATTTAGTTGTCCTCCACAGACGTTCTGCTTTAAGGCAAACTCTTTTAAGATCTAGTACATACTCATTTTTCCACAGTACTTTCTTTTAAACTTATTTTTTCCTGGTTACGTCTGGTGCCACTATATCTAACACAGTTCTCATATGACTGTTAAAATAGATCACCTTTTCATCAACATTTAATGTCTCTGGAGAAAAGGGCAATTTGTTCAGAGCAACGGCAAACCTTTCAGCAGTTGCTTCATTAATGTAGTGTTTTTTAATGAAATTGGGTTCTAACTCTGATTTAGAAATAAGAGTCTCAATTTTAAAAAATATGCACTGATGATCTGAAACTGCTACGTCAACTTGATGAGTAATGTATATATTTAGTCCTCTTGAAATCAAATGAATGTCCTCAGTTACGTGTCGCTCCGGTGATGTGTTGTGTGAAGTTCATAGAATGTAAAAGCTGCATAAAATCCATAGCATTCTCATCAGAAGCATTCTCTACATGCAAATTAACACCACCAGTTAATAAGACCTGATCATACGTAGTTATACCTATAGAAAAGTAGGTAAGAAAAGTTTGAGTATTTAGGAGGTCTATAAATTACTAAAAGAATAATTTTTAACTGAGAATTCACCACAATTGCTAAGTACTCAAAAGAAGAGAAAGTGCTTTGTGCAATATGTTTAAAATTATAAGAAATACAATAGATGGCAGCCAGGCCCCCTCCTTTTTCCCATTACAATTTGCAAAATTAAAAATATAGTTTGGTGGTGCAGCTTCTATTAAAGATACTGATCCATCTGTACTCAACCAAGTCTCGGTCAACAACATAAAATCTAGTTTATGATCAGATATCGGATCATTCACAAAGAGCATTTTGCTATTCAAAGCTCTAATATTCAATAAGGCCATCTTAAGTTTGCATGATTGTTGGCATGACTCCTTCTGTCTTACTTCTGTCTATTCGTACGACGCTTAACACGCTCCTGTATATCAATCATTAACACAATAAGAAAAACCAAAGAATATATTTATATTTATATAAATATAAATAGCAACAAAAGATAATTGAGGTTCACCAAATTGTTAAGTGGCTTTAAGAAAAGAGCTAGATCAGTGAAAACGACCATTTCCACTATTAGGGAAATGATGAAGAATTAACAATCAACAGACAATGTTAGGAAACTGCCTGGAAGAGGACGTGTGTCTATATCATCCTAATACAGGGCGAGGAGTAGAGTTTGAGAAACTAAATACTCTCAGCGTCAGAAAACCTTTAAAAGAACAGCCCCTACATCAGCACATGTTCTCCAGCATGTTCAGTTGTCAGACAGGACTGGAACCACAAATGGGACTGGCTTCTATGATCAGATGAAACTAAAACATTAGTTTTTTAGCAGCAATCACTCACGATGGGTTTGGAGAGCACAGGGATAAAAAGTACTCCATGTGTACAATGAAGTATACTGCTGTGTTTTTGATGTTTTGGGTCTATATTTCTGCTGGAGGTCCTGGACATCTTGTTTAGACACATGACATCTTGGACTCTATCAAATACCAGCAGATAACAAATCAATAATTCACTGACTCTGTTAGAAATCGTATAATGGACAGATGGTTTGGTCTTCCACTGGAACAATAATCCAAAACAAACATCAAAATAAACACAAGAATTAGTCACTGAGCACAAAATGAAGCTCTTGACATGATTGTCCCAGTCCTCTGACCTGAACCCTGAGTGAGGAGAACTAAAGAGGACCATCATGAAGCTGGTATTCTAAAGCATCTGGAGAGATTCTAGATGAAGGAATAGTCTCGTTTCTCTTATCAGGTGTTCTCCAAACTCTTCAGGCATTACAGGAGAAAACTCAGAGCTGTTATCTTGGGAGAAGCACGTAGCAATAACTGGGTGTCAATAATTGCGGCCAATATAAACTATAGAAAGCATTTACTTCACAATGAGGTTTTCCTGACACTTTTAATTGTTTTACTTCAATGATAGGTTAGCATTTTGTGAATGTTTAAATATGCAAATGATGAATGAATAAATATGCACTAATTTGCATACATTTCCAAGACAGAAATCTGAATTTTGGATAAAGCCAGATTCAAAATTCTTTGTTAATTTTGTTGACATGTTAAACGTTTTTGGATTTCTTGTTTTACTGCATAAATAAAAAAAATACTGTCAACAGACTGAAAAAAAAAAGAATTGTTAGGAATAACATTTTTAAAATCAGTGAGAATTATATTTGAACAACCCCCTCATTAAATATTAAATATTCTTTTTAAATATACGTACAGAAATTGAAACCTACAGATGCAAACAGCTGAATAATAAACACTTAAAAGTGCATGTTGGATGTTCTCTTTACACCAGACATGCTATTGAAGCAACATAGACCAACATCTCAAGGAAAAAACATGATCACATATTGCTCAAGTACTGAACATGTACTTAATAAAATGTATAAATCTTTTTATTTTTTAAATGATTGGGCAACTAGAGTAATCCTCCCATATCCTGTGATCAGTGATGCTCATAAAACATGACTCAAACAGCCTCTTTACGGTCAAGAGTGAGTTTTGCCACTGTTACTGGCATCTGCCCCAAAACTGTAGGCGAAAACATTCATGAAACCATGACAAGCTTGACACGGGTCAATAAATAACCACTATTAAGACTCTAAAAAGCACATTTCAGCATGTTAAAGACGACTTTGCAAAGGCCTTATGCATTATGACTTATTTAGAGACAGTTCTTGTCATACTGACTGTTATATTAGGATCAGGTGTGATCAAGCAGATTGAGTGGAACTTTCCCTGCCTTTGATTCAATGCAACGACTGAAAATCAGATCTAAAAATGCTGCATCTAACACTGTGCACTGCTTCCATTAGTCCTCAATGCCAGTGGAAGAATGCATGAGAGAGACAGATGAGATGCGGTCGTCAGGGGAGCTCTAAACAACATCTCCGTCTCTCTCTGCATATGTGAAGTCACGGCTTGCCAAAATGGTAATATGACATGGTTTGGGTTTTGCAACACATATGCTGCAGTTTCAGGCTTTGCCAAGACACCTAAACCCACTCGCTGGAGCTCGCTCTGAGGGTCAGACGGCAGCAGAAAACAAACACAAACACAAATAAAGCCTCGGGGGAACACCATTTATCATTATTTATTGAGTAATGCATCTGAGCAACTAAATAAATAATGCTGAAGGTCTGAACCTGATTCATAGGAAAGCTGTTTTTCCGACGCAGAATAAAAAAGGTCATTGTGACTTATCTCATGCAGGTCTGAATCCTGAGTTTACATTTCTTCTTTTTCCTACCAAAAACAAAAAACTGAAATGACTCTTTTATCTCACAATTGTGTTTACATATCTAAAATTGTGAGATAACCCTTCATTTGTATTATTTGTATTACTTCAATATACCTTTATCACAATTCAGATTGTTCTCTTGTAATCGCAATATAAAAAAATCTAAGAAATAAAATAACATGTATATAATTCTTCCAGAAAATAAAAACCCTGACTTTTTTCTCTCGATTTTTCTCAGAAACGCACCATTACGTCTTTATAAAAGTCTCAATTTATATATGAGATATACACTCGATTGAGACTTGGTTTGGTGAAAGCAGTGTCACACATTGAAAGAATCTCAGCAGCAACATTCAAGCATCCAGCAATATTTGCATCCTGAAGCATGACTAGTCATGATGTTTCTAAATGTCTTGCATGCCTTATTTCCTTCGAAAAAGGCCAGTTCATTTGAAATGATTTGGCTTGGTCTGTATATTTGATCAACCGTCCTTATTCAGAGGACAAAACACAGTATTTCTCAGCGTGGTTTGAATAACGGGTGCATGTGTCTCTCCTCATTCTTTTTTCATCAGCCCATCCCCCCGTTCTTGCAGATTAGAATTCATTAGCAATCAAAGAGCCTCTGTGGAACTCCTGCTCTTAATTACCCACTCATTTGCATTTTTGCATATTAATGACTGCAGAGTTTGCCGTCTGACTGCGGCAGTGAGCGAGGCTTTAAAGTCACCTCGTCTTTTTCTTCTCGAATGACGACTGCAGGGCAAACACCCAGAATCTGTGTGAAAACCACATCACGACCCCGTACACGGGTCACTAGTAAAAATCACTGACCGGGCCAAAATCTTCACACTTGCACAGATTTGTCACAGATGCTAGTAACAGTGAGAAAATTGACAGTAAACAGTGTGTATTACGAGTTCATGAGTCATGCACTGCTCAGTACTTCTGTCTTGTTTTCCAGCACAAATATCTAAAAAACTAACCTTAGTTTACATGACACCAGCAGATCTAATAGTGGTATTAAAAAGGAGTAGTTCACCTGAAAATTAACATATGCTGAAAATGTGCTCATCCAAGATCAGGATGAGAGTGTTTCTTCAGTGTCTCATCAATGGATGGGAATGGGTGCCGTCAGAATGAGAGTCTGATAAAAACATCAGCATAATCCACAGCACTCCCGTCCTTCAGTTAACATCTGGAGAAGACAGAAGATCAAACTAATCCAGCGTTAAGATGATTTTGACTCAAATATGAGTCCATAATCCATAATAACTCTTCCTGCAGTGAAGAAGTGTTCTGGTCTGAATCAGGAGAGAAATCTGCTCAGATCAAACAGCATTTACAAAACAGCTGTAAAAAAATATGCGTCTGGATTTTGATGCCAGGGACAACAGGCGACGCACCTTTTCACTGGAGGAAGCTTTGTTATGGATTATGGATTCATATATACTCGATCCTTTGTCTTCCCCAGATGTCAACTGATAGACTGGAGTGCTGTGGATTATTCTGATGTTTTTAATCAGACTTCCATTCACATCCACTGCTAAGAAACTGATGCAATGCTTCATTTCTCCAAATCTGATGAAGAAACACACTCCTCCTAATCTTAGGTGGTCTGATAATGACTGACAGTAAGAATTTTGTTCCCATTTAAATACAGGACCCAAAACATTCAATCATTATTGATGCTCGACTCACTTTCAGGGCGTTCAACACAAATCAGGCTTAAAAGCATGGAAATATTATGTTGAAACCATGAGCTGAAGCAACATCTTAATAAGCATGCTATTATTTGGAGATATTTGGAGCAGCATCACAAACATCTGTTTAGTTGAATGTTCCTCATGTAATTTAGACATTTGGCTTCAGACACTGAACATCATGATCAACTGCTGGTTAAATGTGAGATAGCTCTACTGCCTCCTGCTGGCTATTTCAGGAGTCACAGCTGATTTGGGCTACATGGCTAACTCATCACATTGGCCAACTCTTACCATAAACTGGATTTGAAGATGAACTAGAGTTATCTGGATTAAGAAATTATTACACATTCTTTAAAAGAACAATAATATAGACTTCAGCATTCAAGAATCAGTATTAATACTGTACTTTTCAGATAAATCAGGTAAAAATAATTTGACAAGTCATATTGAGAGTCCAGAAAGCATGAGGCTTGAACACCAAACACAAGCACAGCACTAGAAAAACTATTTAGTGACTGCAAAGCAAAAATCTTAGCGTCATCAATCATTGAAGGGATAGTTCACTCAAAAATGTAAATTGTGAAAACATTTATTCACCCTCAAGTAGCCCCAAACCTGTATAAATGTCTTTGTTCTGCTGAACACAAAGGAACATATTTCTTCTGAAAGTTCATAACCAGGCTGTTTTTGGTCACCATTGACTTCCATAGTATTTTTTCCTACTGTGGAAGTCAACGGTGACCAAAACAGCCTGGATTACTAACTTTTTTCAAAATATCTTCCTTTGTGTTCAGCAGAAGAAAGAAATTCATACAGGTTTGGAGCAACTTGAGGGTGAATAAAATCTGTGATTGAGAAAACTGAATAAAAAATCTTTGCATTGTTGTATGGTTTGTTAGGACAGGACAATATATGACCGAAATACAACTATAACAATATCTCCTGAAATCTCTAAATATTGAGAAAATCCCCTTTAAATTACAAATGAAGTTCTGAGCAATACATATTCCTAATCAAAAATTATGTTTTTATATATTTATGGCAGGAAATTATGAGAATATTTTAATGGAGCATGATCTTAACATCCTGATGTGCTCCAGGCTCACATATATATCATAACATTGTCACTAAGCAGAGTATTTGCTTTTATTTTTATGTAAGTTACTATGAAATGTCAGTTTATTTTGAGAAAGACGGATGACAAACATGTTCGTAAAACTAAAGTAACAGATTTGATATCACTTTTTAATTTCCAATGAAAAAAACCCCCAACAACAACCCAGAATGAGTTCATCCCCTCTACAATCACTTTATTGAGTCTGTGTGAAACATAACATACAGAAATCATTCTAAGAGTGACGGTGGTGACGTCCTGATGTGTATTACACCTCTGTTACACATGAATCAAGGATCAGATGAGAACATGTGTGCCTGAAATCTGACCAGAACATCCCCAGGTCATACGTCACAACATTATTAAAAGAATAATATATGAAAATGAGATTTTGCGTGTTTTTGTATTGTGACATTTTTTTAAGACAATTAACCAAAACGTCCTTTTGCTTCAACCATATTTAATTTTTAGAATTAAATTCATATGTGGATTACATTACAGTACGTAACTGTATTTTTGTGTACTACAGTACAAAACACTACTGTAAGTAATAGTTATGAAATGAAAATGTAAAAATTAAAGGCAGCACAACAAATACTTCCATATAGGACTTTACTCCAGAATTGGGGTGGTAGGGGGCAAATGCACTTTTTTGGCCAGACAAAGATCACATGATGCAAGATCTTAATGTTCTTTCCTCAAAATACATGCATCTCTTATTTCTTTGTTGTGAGGGTGAAATGTTCATGTTCTTGACTGGATCCATGAGATTCACTCATTGTTATGGAAGTAAAAGAATAAAATAAGCAGCTTTGCAGGTGTTCCATCAGATAGGCTGTAAACGTTTGTATTCTGTAGGGGACTCTTGTGACGGTCAGGTGTGTGTGTGTGTGTGTCATTCGGCTGTTCGGGTGGGTGTGCTGGGCTGATTGAACCCCATTGTTTTACACAACCATCCAGCGAAGTCCACCCCCTCCACCTCAGAGCGCTTAATAAACGTGTGATTCTGGAAGAGAGAGGGAGATCACACACAAACGTGTCATGACTGTGTTGGAAATATTGCGTTGGCAATTTAAGCCAAAATAAAATAATTCAAATTAATTAGTATTTCAAGCAGTAATTTTTGCTTTTGTTCATTCAGCCAAATTGTGATGGTAACGTACAAGATCTCGACCAGCACAACATACACAGCAAAGCATTACTGATGTGTTTTGATGATTAAGCTTTAACATCAGTGCAGTTTTGTGAGAAAAAGAAATCAATATATGTTTCTGATGTGATTAGTATTATTACAGAAGATAATATCAACCAATGGCATATTATTATTATTATTATACCATCATATTGTATCATGATTCTTTCACATAGATTTGACTATTTTGCAAGTTATCTGAGCAGTACAGACAAACTAATTTTCCATTTGTAAAAAAAAGCCTTTCAATGTAACAAAATATAAAGAAAAAATAAAGATAATATGAATAAAACAAACAGTGCTTTTATTCTTCAGGAAGAGGTGTATTCAGCAGTCTTGAAAGATGAAACACTATGTACTTCTACACTACATCCATCATTTACTCTCTCTCAGCTCGTTTCTATCTGAATGAGGCTTTTTTTTCTGTTAAACATTGTATTCAATTCAGTGAGGACCTGCTACTGTTTGGTTACTCATAATATCTTATTTTGCAATTAGCACAAATATAGAAATTAATACAGGTTTGGGACAACATGAGTGAGTAAATAATGACAATTATAATTATTTAATATAATTTTTTGAGTGAACTATCCCTTTAATGACAAGCGGTGGCATGTTTAGTACTGTCCCTTTAAGAGCTGCACACATCTAACACATGTGTTTAACACTGTGTGTTTGTGACAGTATTACTACAATCACATGTGACAAATATCTTAGTTCAGTAATTAAGCGCTATTTGACAGGCTTGTAGTGCTTCAGGTTTACGCGCCAGAAAAGCGCACATATGAAATGTATAATCAGCAAGAATTTCAAGCAAATAATGTTCTTTTGTGAATCAGTGCAGTGTCCGGGGAGGTAACACTGATGTGAATGTGTGTCTCGTTGTACAGCATACTAAGACGGAGATGATAAAAGAGCACGAAAAACAGATTGTGGAGAATTTTTTAGCGTCCACGATCAAAAATCGTTATATTGCCCACCCTAGACACAGTATGATCAAGCACATTTAACATTAAAGTAAACAGGGTCCATTTTGATTTTATAAAGTGTTGTCATGCGATAAATCACATCCATAAAACCTATTTTTGTTTTCATAATATGTGTCTGTGCTGTGTATATTTACTATGTATATGAATATACATGCATGTATTTAAGAAAATGTTACATTTCTATATTCTATAAATTTATATAAATATATACACGCATATATATTCAAAAATATATACACAACATGCATATATACGTTACAAAATCTTTTATTATGATTGTGATTAATCATTTGACAGCACTAGTTTATATTGTTTTGAATGAAAACGTCAGAAATGTGCTCTCACCGTCAGCATTTTCAGGTCTGCTCGGTCTGCAGGGTTTTTAATCAGACTAGAAGAAAAACAGCTTATGTTTTTAAGGTGAAGTATATCCCAGAACTCAATTACATGCGACAATACACAAAAAATGTGCTGTTTTGCATCTGTCGAGTAACAACACTCACCATTTGGTCACAAAGTCCTGGAAATCAGGAGTGAAGACGCCATGCGGGAGCTTAGGGGGCGGCTGAGGGATAATGCACACATAAAAGTCATTAACAACAGCATCTGATCTCATTTGAACAGTGAGCCCTGGACTGGAAACTAGTGCTCATCATATATTTTTAGATACTGCAGCTTGAAAGCAGTAGTTTTTTATCAGATTAGATCAGATAAGCATGTGATTGAAAGCAAAAGACTCTCACCTCATTGACTATATAATCCAGCAGCTCAAATATAGCCATGACGGGCCCATGACCTGAAAGAGAACAGGAAGCTCCATGAGTCACACCAGTTTACCGCTAATAGAGAGCAATGAGTAACATCATGTTTATGTTCCTCCTAAACAACCAGTACTACAGTGACCCCTGACCTTGCACTGACACCTGCTGGCTTTCAACATTATATTACACAAGTAATATTCATTGCTTTGACGCTTTTCAAAGACTTCTTTTCTATCACCGCAATTTAAAATAGCCCTTTTCCATGTGAATAAATTGAAAACTCATTTATTTTTGTGATTAAAGCTGAATTTCTGGGTTTCATTACTCCAGTCTTTAGAGTCACATGAAATCAATTTAATATGCTGACTTACTGCTCAACAAACATTTATCAAATAAATTGATCGTTTGTTATTTTCAATATTGAAAACAGTGGTGCTGCTCAGTATTTCTGTGGAAACTGATATTATCATTTAAAGTTTGGAGCTAATAACGCTGAAACTTCTTTAAATACTTTGATTAATCAAGGAAACATTAAATTAAACATTAACATTTAATAAATTTAAACAATAACATTTAAATAAATGTAACATTAAAAGAGATTTATAGTGTTAAAATGGTTAACTTCAAATAAAAGTGTATAATAACTTTCTATTCATCTCTGAATCCTGAAAAATAACCGTCAGCAGGGCGTAAGCAACACGATTTTTTTTTCCCCAGCGCCCATGTTAACAGATGAGAGCTTCCACACAGCACACAGGGGCGGCAGCACGGAGCAGGAGCAGAGCAGAAGCAGCAGATCACTTCGGTGCTGAGTCTATTTTTGCTGCGCGGCTTCCGCTGAATTAAAGTGACAGTACGTTGTTCTTGATCTAAACTGACCCAATTAACAAGAAAAGTAACACATTTTTTACTATAAAATCTTGTAATTGATACGGTTCGTGTTTCACACACACCATATGAAAAATTAAATTCCAAAAAATAAAAACAACACGAGTTTTGCCCAAACTTCAAAAGTCTGTTAAATGAATTAAACTAGAGGCAAAGGATCTCAAAGTGACAGCCTCTGCTATTTTTTCTTATACACATATTGAAAACTTTGCTCAAGTTTATGGTGTAAAATGTAATATAGACAGTCTCAAAGTATGCTGGCAATCACATAAATCAAAGCACACAGTGTTCGGAGAAGAACGCTGGAAAATAGCGAAAATAGCGAAAACAGGAATAAGATGCTTGTGTATATCCTGCTGCAGTACAAGCCGCGGTTCAGCTGCGCGACAAACGCTGCCAGAGTGATGAAAGCACAATCGGTGCACTTCTGCGCTGCTGACGCGTGCTGTGTGAAACCGGCGTTAGTGCTGTCAAATTAACTGATCACGATTAATAAAATAAACACTAAAATAAATCGTTTTGTTTACAGTGTGCACTTATGTATATCGTAATACACAGATACTGTATACATGTAGAAAATATTTCCAGAAATATTTTAATAATATTTTTTTTATGTTATATAGAAATATACATATATACACTAATTGGAATGATTTCACAGTATTACCATTTTTCATCAAATAAATGCAACCTTGGTGAGCACAAGACAAAAATCTGAAACCTTTGATCAGTATTGAAAAAGTCATTTTTGCCGTGAAGGTAGTAGCACAGAAATCCCTCACTACTTCTTATAGTCAAGTTTCACCACGGACAAATATGAACACATCCACAAAGACTCTGAAGTCTTCCTGCCATCCATAAAGAAACTCTTTCTCACCGCTGACGGGTCTGCCAGGGGGTCTGGGTCGAGGAGACGAACTGTGGGTCCCTGCCTCCCCAACATCCATCAATGCCCTGCCGAAGATGCCCTCCAGCTCCTTGGGATCGGGCGGAGGAATGGGATAGCGGCCGATGGCCAGCTCCACCAGAGAAAGTCCCATACTCCACACGTCTGACTGCACAGAGTAATGAGTGCCCTGCAATCTCTCCGGCTGCACACACACACACAAACATAACACGAGTTCACACAAACATTCACTTAAACACAATCATCATATCTAACCCTCACCAGTGGAAACATACCGACATATACGAGCGTGTTCCTACAAAAGAGTTAGCCATGGAGTCGATGAGCTGCCCGCTCACGCCGAAGTCACACAGTTTGATCTCCCCGCGGGAGTTTACCAGGATGTTTGAAGGTTTCACATCTGTGAAGATAAGTCTCCTATTATTTTTTGACAGATACTGACAGAATTGTTTCAGCACATTCTAGACTTGTTTAGACAGGGCTTGACAGAACAAATGATTACATTTAGGCCCAGTTTCACAAACGGGGCTTAGCTTAAACCGGGACTAGGCATTAGTTAAATTAAGATATTTAAGCAAAAATGCCTTATAAGAAATAATTACAGGTGTGCATCTTAACACAGAACAATGACACAGACATGTTTTAAGATATGTGAGAGCAAGATATTTTCATCTATAACAGCTCAAACATGCAATTTAGTCTGGGACTAGCTTAAACCTTGTCTGTGAAACTGGAGGTTAAGGTAATAAAGGGTCTTATATATCTTTAATGATGTTACAACAGGTCTTATATTTGGCAGAGGTGGTCGAAGTACACAAATCAAGTACTTGAGTAAAAGTACAGATCCATACTATGAAACATTACTCCAGTAAAAGTACTCCTTTTTTTATTTTACTTGAGAGAAAGTACAAAAGTACTTTTTTATGTACTTAAGTAAAAAAGTACTGCAATCTTTTACGCTCTACTTAATTTTATATAGCAAATGTTTTTTCATGATGTTACTGCTCAAAATACCTGGGATTTTTGACGAGAATAATGCAGTAATGTTTAATGTAAAGCTTACACTGCAATGTTTTGAGTGTCTAATTTTCACCCGTAAAAAAAGAGGCGTTTTGAAGCGTAGACTACTTTTTTGCAGAGCGTCACAGAATGTTATATATGACATGAGAATAAGTTAAGAAAAACATCTGAAGGAAAATATTATATTTTCTTTTTCTCAAACCTTGACTCTGTTGTAAACACTCCTGAACAAATGCCCCCAGAGGGCATTACTTCACCATTGTACACACAACTGTTAATTACTGTAGTTACTTTAATATCAAATCCTTTCTTTTCCCCTCAGATGTTATATATAAAACTATGTAAACATAACTGTAACTGTAACATGTAACAAACTGACAACTTTTACCTAAATGTGATTTTCAGTTAATGTTAGTAACTTACTTCACGCATCATCAGTCGCATGTGCCAGTTGTTCGGTTCACTGGAGACTCGCTCTGAACGGATCGTTTGAATCAGTGAGCTGTCGAATCACGAACAGCTCCAATCGGATCTTTCCAATTCGAGAATGACTCGTTTGGTGCGATTTTTTGAACCGATTGAACAGGTCCATTAAAAAGAATCAGTTTGTTAATGAATCGCTCGTCTGCGTCTCGCTCGGAGCACGTGATATATGAGTAACGATATGTTTTATGAAATGTAGTGAAGTAAGAAGTAAGATCCTTTGCTTGGAAATGTAGTGAAGTAAAAGTAAAAGTTGCTGAAAATAAAACTACTCCGGTAAAGTACAGATAGCCTACCTGAAAAATGTAAGTACATTAACGAATTACAACTACTTCGTTACTGTCCACCACTGACTCTGAAAAGATCAAATAAAATTGTCCAGAGTGTGTCACTCATTCTGTGTTTCAGTCTGAACTCACCAGAGACCCATATTAACTGTGTGTTGCTGAAGGCTGTGTAATAGACTGGATCTCCTCTCTGTCCTCTGCACACATAAACTCCTGTGTGTTTTAGAGCAGCAGAACTGATAGTGTAGTGTCCTCCAGCTCCTCTGCTGCTGTCTGAGAGAGACTCAAGACCATATCTGTAGCCTGTATGAAGTGAAAATAAAGGTCATTTGTTTACATAATCAGATATAATATTTTATATTATAATTAATATGTTTGTGATATTTATTTTTATGAAACCAGTTTATTCAGATGTTATACATGAAGCACATTATATCTTACCTGAT
>JAUCMT010000047.1:19580796-19591643 GCA_032357475.1 Enteromius thamalakanensis | reverse complement strand
AATATTGTGTATCTGGAATGAATTTTAGATCTTTAAGTCCACCTCATGAAAAATCGGAGCAGAAACAAAGGTGTTGCGTTTATATTTTTGTTGAATGTATACTGGCTATATAGTCACACTGGCTTCATCTGCAAAATACTAAAGTATTACTAATGGTACGTTCACACCAGACACGACTTGCGCAAATAAATTGCACTATTCGCACGTAGTTGGACGCTGAAACATTTTAAGCTTACTCGCTTCGTTCATGCATGAAATAAAAAAATTAATAAAATAATTAACTTAAAGGTGCAGTGTGTCATTTTTAGCGAGCATCTAACGATTAGGATTTGAATTTTAACAAAAGGCTAAGTCTCCCCCCCTCCGCCTTTTCGAAATGCTTACAGAAGCTGACACAGGACAGAAATGTCGTCTACCTGACAGTAGTCAATCAAGCGATGAGGTTTCTGTACAAGAATAAGTGAAAGAATTATATTTAGTTAATTATTCAGTAGACAAATATGTTATAGTGAATATTATTGTTACTCATTGATCATTGTCTCAGGTTTATTCGCTGACTTTAATTAAATTTTTTTGAAGTGAAATGTGATTGAGCATATGAAATCAGTTTTAATGCGATGCACATTACTAGCGCCTATTTAAAAGTTTGCTTTACTGATTTTGGAGCTGTGAGCTCCATGCGGACACCGGGTGCTTAGTGCTCATGTATCCGCTGAGGGCAGCCTCACCGCAGCTAGTAATTCTGAAACTTGCTAGAGCAAGCTCCTGATTGGTTAACGCAGCGCAAAGTTTCGCCAAAGTTCAGATGTTTCAACTTGAACAATTTGTCCGAATCACTTTATTCACACCGCTTAATTTGGGCAAAATGAGCCGCAGGATGTAAAAGCGCATCTTTGCATTGACTTAACATGTAAATCACTCACGCTTAACGCTTCATTCACGTCTGGTGTAAACGTATAACAAATCAAATAAAGCGAAGCAGTAAAAGAGCTGAAATAATGAGATTACCTGTCGATCCGCAGCTCATCAAATGGAGCATATCTGTGGCACACAGGACACGTCCACCTGGGCTTCTTCTCGTTCATTTGCAGGTAGAAGGAAGCATCAAAGCACTGCAGGTGAGCACAGCCTCGAGCTCGACAGGGAACGGACATACGCATCTTTGCCAGCTTCATGCAGACATACAGCAACAAACAGAAATTCAGACTCACTGCAAGAGAAAAAATATCTCTGCTTGCGTTTCACAGAGGAATAAAGAGACAAGGGTGTTTCTTCATCAGTTTAACTGAGAATTTTTCATAATTTTTGGTTGAATTTCATTGTTATTTTTTTCTATTTAGTTTCTTTTCATTCTTTGGCCTTCAGACTAATTTGGGTACATTTACATTTATAAATGTTGTTTAATGTACAGTGTCCCTTTTTCGTGAAATAAATAAATAAGTAAATAAATAAAAACTATTACTAAACCTAAATTGAAATAAAATAAAATATTTTAAAGAATTTAATTTTAAAATTAATTTGCGAAGGCCGCATTTCTCTTTTTTTAAGTTTGACTTAAGTTTTTAAACTTTTAATAATTGAAATTAAAATGAAAACAGAAAATATACAAATATATTTAATTTAGTAACAATATCAGTGATATTAAATAACACTATTCTTCAAACACAAGGGTTGATTTTCAGTTCAGTTTTCAGACTACTTCTTTCTGAGAACCTTAAAACAACTACAATTTACATAACACCATAGATAATTTGAGATTTAGTGGAAATAAAATTTGGATAAAAATTACAAAGATAACTGAATTCCTACTTACTGGACAGAGTAGTGATACTTGCAAGCCTGTAGTAGAAACCTCATTTTCTGGGTCACAGCGCAACTTCTCAGACACTGCCAAAATGATCAAAATAAATAATAGAGGTACACAAATAAATAAATCTAATATATATATGAAATAACAACAACCATAATAATATTGCATAATGTGTTACAGAAAAGATCTGCAAACTGATGACTTTTCTTTTAACAATTAAAACACATAAAACAGTCTGGACCAACTCAAAGGTCAAGACTGGGACATAAGTTTTTCAGGGATGTTCAAGAGTCAATGCTGATTGATTCAAGTTGCAGACCGAACAACTGACTAATGCATTCATGTTAAAAGAAGTATGAAAGCATGCTAAAACCTCTCTTATAATGGCCAAGAACCAGCCATACATATGTACTCACCTCTCTGTCTGCAGAGCTCCTGCTGCTCCACGGCTGTCCTGCAGAGCTCATCTAACAGATCCTGAGACGACATGAGCTTCACCAGATACACAGCTGCTGAATAACTCTACACACACACAAACACATTCACACACTTCTTATGCGGGATAGACCCGCCTCCTCATGAATATTATAATGCGAGATCATTTCTGTGAGACAGATGTTGATTAAATATTTATTTTACCCTACAGAAAATAATTTTAGACATAGTTTGAATACTACAAAAGCCGGATATGTTCTGAAGGCCTGGTGCTGAGTGACTGTGAGAGAAATCACATGAGAAAGAAAGAGATTTTAGGTGCTTACAGCTGACATCTGCACTGATACTAGGATCCTCTTTCAGGTCTCTCTGCCCTCAAACATGGTCATTTGACACAAACACTGAGGCAGACTCACTGAATAATCACTAGCTAACTGGCCGTCTCACAAAGTAAGCAAGAAGATAAACTGAAATAACTATAGTATAAGTTTGAAGATAAGCCAAAAAGAACACCTGCAATAAGACCTTTGATTGAAAACTGCATAAAAGTGTGAATGTGAGTGAGATGCTCAGATGTTCTGCATCCATCTTGGCTTTGTTGTCTTGCAATAAAATCTAATTTTAAGTTCTGGAACTGCTGAACATTATTTTGCAGGATAGAAGACTTCCCTGTAGAATCCTGTTTCCAGTAATGGATAAAAAAATAAAACAGGATCACTGCAACCTTTTTTATCTTATATTATAAACTCATAATTGTGAGTAATGTCGTCAGAATTGTGTGATATAAACTCATAATTCTGACTTTATTCTTGCATTTGTGAGTTCAACTTTTAAACAATTACACTCTTAAAAATAAAGGTGCTTAAAAGGTTCTCTTCACAGTGATGCCATAGAAGAACCAATTTTTGGTTCCACAAAGAACCATTCAGTGAAAGAACCATCTCTTTCTTACCTTTTTATAATCTGAAGAACCTGTGAGAACAGAAAGGTTCTTCAGATGTTAAAGGTTCTTTATGGAACAATATTATAAAGATATTTATGATCCAAAACAACTGCGTGCACATGACAGCTGAAATTGTAGTTGTAGAGAATAGCCTTGTGTGTAATAGTAAACTTGAATAAATCCTAGTCCACAAATCAAGAAATTATTTCGCTTGCAGATGATAAGGTTCGCACACTCTCCCTTTTGCACCATCTATCTGTGTGAAATATGGAGCTAGTTCGTTCCAATACAACCTGTTCTGTGGGTTGGTGGAGAGCAGTGGCTAATATAATATAGTAGTTGATGGAAGATTAGCTTATTACTCACCTGTTGTTAACACTGCCGCCAAATCACAAGAAAACACTCCAATAAACCTGTTGCAGATGACATGAACAATAGACTACAAACTACATGTTTGCAACTTATGTCTGTGAATTCAAATTTACTTTTACTATTCATGTGCACTTGTTGTGCACCAAAAATACCTTTATACAATTTATACAAAAAAAAGTTTTCTTCTATGGCAGTGTTGTCCAAACTCGGTCCTGGAGGGCTGGTGTCCAGTAGAGTTTAGCTCCAACTTGTCTCAACACACCTGCCTGTAAGTTTCTAACATGTCTAGTAAGAGCTTGATTAGCTGCTTCAGATGTGTTTAATTAAGGTTGGAGCTAAACTCTTGCCGGACACTGGCCCTCCGAGTTTCGATGTGATGTTTAACAGAGCAAGGGAATGTTTTCAAATTATTCGTTTTTTTTTTTTCTTCGAGAGAAAATCTTACATGATTTCTTATATTTCTGATCTTGCTTGAATAAAATAATTTAAAAATAAATCAATTAAAAACAGCTAAGGTCAATATTATTAGCACCCTTAAGATATTATTAGTTTCATTAGCTTTAGAAAAAAACACTGTTGTCCAATGACTTGCCAATTTAACCTAATTTGCCTGATAAACCTAATTAACCTAGTAAAGCACTTAAAATAGTGCTTTAAGCTGAGGATTAGTATCTTGCTAAATAACTAGTAAATAATATACACTATCATTAAGGCAAACACAAAGGAAATGAGTTTGGACTTGAGAGAAAGTATTATTAAAGCTCAAAAACATGGAGAAGGACACACACGTTTATTAAAGCATTTTCAAGTGTCAAGAACTGCAGTGAGAAGCATTATCAAGAAGTTTAAAGAGATCAACACAATGGAAAACAGGACAGGAAGAGGCAGGAAGTGAAAGAAAAAAAAAAAAAAACTTTTGTAAAGACCCAAGAACAACTGTCAGTGAATGTGAAAAGAAAGAAGGAGGCGGCATTCAACCCCAAGAACAGTGTTCCCACAGTGAAACATTGTGGTGGAGAATAATGCTGTGGAGATGTTTCAGTGCGTTTGGTTCTGGGAATCTCAGGGTTCTCATCAGGGTTGATGAAAACATGAAAAAAGAAGACTATAAGAAGACTTTAAAAGACATCCTCAGACAGTCTGCAAGAAAACTTGGTTTGGGTCGACATTTTGTTTTCCAGCATAATAACGACCCAAAGCATACCTCACTTCTGGTGAAGGAATACCTCCAAATGAGCAAAGTGAGTGTACTTGACTGGCCTGCACAAAGCCCAGACTTGAATCCAATATAAAATCTGTGGGGCACACTGAAGTCCAGAGTTTGTGCAAGAAGACCAACAAATCTGGAGGAGCTTGAGAGATTTGCTGAGGAAGAGTTTGCTGTCATTCCTCAGGAGACATGCTTGAAACTTGTTGAGAACTACAGCAAACGACTAAAGGCTGTTATCAAGCTAAAGGGATACACTATTGACTCTTAACATCAGGGGGCTAATAATTTTGACCAATCATTTTTTCTTTTTAAATCTTAGTTATATATGTATTTCTATTTGTATTACAAATCTTCCTAAATAAACTATTATGTTTAAAAAGTCTGCATTTATAAAATAGTCTTTTTGTAAAACAACATATGAAAATTATTTGTAAAATAATTAAATATTTTATAAGGGGCTAATAATTTTGTATTCAACTGAATAAAGATATAAACTCACAATTCTAGCAATTTTCTCAGAGCTACGAAATGTAAACCTTGTTTTATTTTAATTCAGTGGCAGAAAGGGCTTCCATTCTTTCGTCCACTACAACGTACCTTGTTGAAGTTTCCCCACACCAGTGATAATCTGTTTGTAAAGGTAGGGTACAAGCCAGCCATAAGGTTGATCGGACGACACGGACGAGAAGGTTCAGTTCCTATTTTATCAGATGAATAGGTACACTGGGAATAAGATGTAAAAATGACACAAAATTAAGCTAAAAGAATAAAGACAATAATTCAGAAACAATTAAATAGCCAACAATGGTTTAAACCCAGCCGTGATCAAAACTACAAACCCTCTCAACTCGCTAATTTAAAAATGTAACTTTTTTATGTTTCCTTCCATTTCTTTTTTAAATGTTCTCTGGACGTTCTGAGACAAGACATTTAAAATCCTTAGATGAATACCCAACTACAACATTTGTGACCCTGGACCACAAAAACAGTACATTTTATAAGAATTATAAATAAAGTTATCCAAGTAAGACCTCAGATAAAGGCGAGAATAAAGGCAAGTCACGCTTGTTTAAGCTGTGTGCTTCCCAGTGCCCATGCTACATCCCGGGCGGGGATTCTCAACGGCTGTGCGTGGCCGCATTATAAGTGTTTGCTGCTGCTCCATTCCCGGAAAGCCCTCTTCTAGAGTTTCGTGGCTCAGGACCCACGTCTGACCACGGCAGAGTCGCCCCAGTCAATAAATTACAAGGAGCTGTTAGAGGTGGTAACTCGTACCGTAGCCAAAATGAACATTGATTGGCTGGCCAAAAAAACAAGGGTTTGTAAATCATGGTTGAAACCATTCTCGGCCCGCGTCTTCATTCACCCCAGCGATTACTATGGTGGGTTTGAATGACCACAGTTACAGGACGATGGTGGAACAAATGCTCACAGGCTATCTGTCCCCTGGAGCTGCATCGTCCTTAAAGGCTCCAGCCTTGCCTACGAAGGCGAACAAAATCAGTGCTCATAGCCAAGGGGTACTCTGCGGCAGGTCAAGCTGGTGCATGCTTGCATACAAAGGCGTTGTTGAAAGCATACAAGGCTGACCTGCTAAAAGACTTGAGCTAAAAGAGATGAGCAAGAGGGCTCAGACGACATTGCTGACAAAAGGCTGGTCACTCACTGTTATCAGATTTCAAAGGCTGCTGGGTCTGATGGCAGCTGCATCCAACATAACACCTTTTGGCCTGCTGTACATGAGACCCCTACAGAGGTGGCTCAAGACCAAGGAATTTTCCCAGAGGAGAAATCCTCTTTGCACAATCAAGGTCTCCGGACGATGTGTGCAAGCCTTAGATATGTGGAGAAACCCATGGCTTCTGACGCTAACAACGGATAAATCCCTTACTGGGTGGGAGGCAGTCAATTGTGGCTGCTCAGCCCGTGGTCTGTGGACTGGTCGCCATCTCACGTGGCACATCAACTGCCTGGAGATGCTGGCCATATTTCAAGCGCTGAAACACGTTCTCCCAGACCTGAAAGATCATCATGTCTTGGTGCGCACCAACAACACAGTGGTCTTAAATCAACCACCAGGGGGGTCTGTGTTCACGAACACTATATAAATAAGCACACCAGATCCTCCTGTGGGGCCAGAACAAGTTCCTCTTGCTGAGAGGATGGGGTTTTGGTCTCTTGCCGCTGTTGCCTCTGGCTTGCTTAGTTGGGGACACCTAATTTAAATAATAATTCTAAGCGGGATGTGTGGAGAAAACCAGGCACTGCTCATCACCTCTCCAATACAGTCCCAACAGTGAAGAATGGTGGTGCAGCATCATGCTGTGAGGGGTGTTTTCGAGCTGCAGGGACAGGATGACTGGTTGCAATCGAGGGAAAGATGAATGCGGCCAAGTACAGGGAGATCCTGGACCAAAACCTTCTCAAGAGTAGCCTGGCTTCCGTGACTATAAAGCTCATAGGAGCTTAGTCTGGCCAGGCTACTTTACTAGCCGCCTTTTGGGAGGCGGGCTTAACCTACGTCCATCAGATGCCTCTGTATACTAGTGGACGAATCTACAACCAATCAGACCACTCATTCTGATGAAGTATGCATAGCTGTGCTTGCGAAATAGAATGTAGCGTCACAGGAAGTATGGGCGGGCCCAGGCTATCTCGAGAGTGCTCAGGACCTCAGACGGCGCCGAAGGTTTCCCTTCCAACAAGAAAATGACCCTAAGCACACAGCTAAATAACCAAGGAGTGGCTTCACAACAACTCTCTGACTGTTCTTGAATGGCCCAGCCAGAGCCCTGACTTAAACCAAATTGGTAATTCAAACCTCATGTGATATTTCAGTTTTTCTTTTTTAATAAATCTGTTATTGTGTCAACAATTTTGTGTTTTTCTGGCAATATGGGGTGCTGGGTGTACATTAATGAGGAATAAAATGAACTAAAATGATTTTAGCAAATGGCTGCAATTTAACAAAAACTAAAAACTTTTAGGGGGTCTGAATACTTTCGGTACCCAGTGTAAATACTGTATAAATAAAAGCCTTTATGAAAATCTTTATAAAGTGAACATGTCTTTTTAGAAGATTTAAACCACTCAAAGCTTGAACTAATTATTGCCTTAAAAAAACTGCATGGATGACAAATAATGAGATATTAAAATACCTATATGTCAGTATACATTATGAAGTACTGTAGTTTTTCAAGTGGAACTGAAAATAATGAATGTCATGAAACCAAAAAACACCCTTCCATTAAACAGATTCTACAGCGAATTCAGAACATGGTCACTCAGTAGGCATTCCCATAGCGTTTCAGTACGTTCCTCAAGGAACCATGGTTGCACTCGTAACCTGGGGACGCTATCGTTAGAAATATCCATGTGCTACTGATGACTGCTTTTGTGCTCCAGGCTCACATTTAATCTCCATAAACAATGTATATACTATGTTCTAGTGCCAACATTTGAGAACATTAAGACCAGGGGCCGGTTGCACCAGCTGGACGTAAAAAAAAGCTGGGCGTAAGCCCTACGCTGAACTTAGCAACGTCCAGCTTTACGATAAACGTTTACCCTTGTTGCACCAACTAGAACTACGATCAGGCGCAGCTACGCCTGGCGTAGACGATGTGCATCCTCGCTGAAACATTCTCACGCAGTTATGGATACAGCTGAGAAGAGCTTGCGCTTCAAAAAGTGAAGACATAGCGCTATGATTTCATTGAGGAAACATTTTCTAACAAGCCCATTTTTCTGAAGTCTTCCTATACGTTCCATGACAAATTTCTTAAAATTAACATAAAAAATGAAGGTGACAGGTTAAGAAAAATATATATTTTTTAATTTAGCCTATATTTAGAACCATAATGTTTTGTTGATATTGTCACTAAACACAAATAAAAATAGACAGTTCAGTGATGTATTTAATAATTTACATTTAAATAACTGCGTAGGCTATTTTGTTTCTGAAAAATGTAAGTGATTGCGCTTTTGCCTCAGCGTCCTGCTCAGCGCACTTCATCCTCTCCGCACAGACTTACCCCACATTTATTATTATAACGCATTTTTAACATGTAAACATTGTTATACGCTTGAACTGTTTTAGTCGGTATATCTATAGTTTTATTTTAGACAAGTCGTGATGGTTTGAGAAGGCTAAAGTGGCTGATGGCCGCTTGGTCGTTAGCCTACTTTATAAACAAAAACTTGTGTTTAACAAACAAAAAATACTCCAAACATTTTTCTAAATTAACTTAATAAACAAACAAAACGAAATATAATAATTTTGACATTTAATTTAATTTTCTTTGCGTGCAGATTAATGTCCGCCTATAAGCTTATATTTAACAAACAAAAAATACTCCAAACATTTTTCTAAATGAACTTAATAAAAACATTCAAAACGAAATATAATAATTTTGACATTGAACACAAAACTGAACTACTTTAATTTAATTTTCTTTGTGTGCAGATTAATGTCTGCCTCACAGCATCTTATAGTTTTATTTTTATATTGCATCACTCATAGCTTTAACGTTTAAAATATAGTTCAGGGAGATGTATGGAACTGCAATCATTAGCTTTGTTTAGCTTGTAGAGCTTTGTCTCATGTATCAGTACTATTCATATGAATGAGAGCATAATCGCCCTGCTCCCATGTGAATAATGACAGATTCACACGTCTATTAAACGTCCACCCCCTCCAGTTAGAGTCAGAACAGTTAGGTCACTTCTAACTGTGGATTTTGGCAAACTTAATTTGCCAAAATTTAATTTTAAGTTTGAGCGGGAATATAAGGCTCATGTAAATAAACTATAAACTTGGAATTAGTTGAATAGTGACTGAATGAACTCGATTTTTTTTTTCTTTTTTACTTCAATACGCCATCATTGTATTGATAATGATGTGTATGAACCCTGATAACAGAGAGTGATCGATTACACATGAACAGTGGTTGTGTGGTCTTTTCTTCACAGAAGTTTCGTGGATTTAAATAAATCTGTAATCTGTAAATCTGTAATCTGTAAATGTTTTATGTGTCTACCAGCTCTTGTGTTTATTTTAATTAAGATTCCCGGTGAATTGTCATTTGTTTGCCCACATTACATGTTTTACTATTTATTATTTAGACGATTTATTTTTAACTGATACCTAATATAAACCTAAATACATATTGATATGTGAGGCCTGAGCTAGAGATTGAGCCACTGAGAAAGGGAGAAAGTGAAGTTTACAGGTTATACATTAAAACACTTCGGTAAAACCTGTTCAGCAACTTTTAGCTGCGCTCTCCGTGTTAAAAAGCAGAGATTCACACTTTCATTAAACCCCCCACAACAGAGTCCGTTCTGCAAGACAGCACTCTTTATTCTTCTCACTTCACAATAATTTTAATAATAAAAGAGACACGTGTCTATCAGAGAAAAAAACTACACCAGGGTCAAGTTGATTTTGTTTTCGGTATTCGTGACACATTCAGCGAAAAACACCAAAAACTTTTAAACGACTTGGCCTAAAAAAAGTCTAAACGAGTGACCGCCAAAAGGGCAAAGCTGACCATGTTTCACTTTGTTTTAGCTCTATATAATGAGCACTGCCCCGCAAAAGCCGTCACAATGTGCATGAAGCCGGTAGAGCTCGCTCTCAGTGGGAACAGTGGAGAAAGTGGAAGTTTTCTACGTTTTTTGCTGTACCTCAGTGAGCGGTGTTTTTGTAATAGCTTCTTTGTTTTAGCCTTTAGTGTTATTTAACTCCATTTAGACTAACACGCTAGTATACCTGTTTGGCCTTCAAAGTGCAAATTCATATGTGTAAAATGGCCATTTAATGTAATAATAATAATACATTTTATGTTGATAAATTTGTTTTAATATAATTTTTGAAGTAAAAAAGGAGAAAAAGGTTTTGAAGAAAAAAAACCTTTTACTCAAAATTGTTGTAAAATACTAGCGTGTTAGTCTAAATGGAGTTAAATAAGTGTACACAAATGTGGACAACATGCATGCAAGGCTAAAACAAAGAAGCTTTTACAAAAACACTGCTCACTGAGCTACAGCAAGAAAACGTGCACTTTCCCCACGGT
>JAUCMT010000047.1:19563041-19573067 GCA_032357475.1 Enteromius thamalakanensis | reverse complement strand
CCTGCTTTCCCGAGTTTGACAAACCTGCTTTTTGAAACGGAAAACCCAGAGTTTCCCTTATCTCAGGGTTAAGAAACGTCTAGGTTACTATTGTAACCCCCGTTCCCTGATGGAGGGAACAGAGACGCATGTCGTATAGAAGATAAGAGCATGAGGTGTTGTACACTTGTACATCACTAGAGGCCATACTTCACCAAGAATGATGAAGGTAAACACTGCAGATCTCAGAATATGCGAGCAGGAAACTCTGAAGACAACGACATTCATATTTGCTTAAAATGTTTTTCATGCATTAAAGTAGAAAGGCTAATCCAAGATTAGTCTTAAATGGTATTAGAAAAGTTCAAAAGGCCAGTGTGGAAACACCATTATACACTTATATAGAACCTTTCCTAAATGATGCTTTAAAAAAAATAAAAATGTTTGAAATGCGTCCAGCTTTCTATTAACATCTAGACTTGCTTTACAAGCAGACTGACTAGAGATTGAGGTTATAATGAACATGTATTGCAGCAGCTTTTGTTGTTTGTGAGCTGCAGCTCTGTTTGTTCAGCTCCAGCAGAGGGAGTCGAAGGTGTTCTGAAGAAACACCAGCAGGATCTCCAGAGGTCGTTTCCATGACTCCCACAGTCTCTGGGGTCGCCTGCGTATCCATGGAGATGACTCTGTTCAGTGCAGTGGTCAGAGTTGTTTGATGTTAGGAGCTGACCTTTGACCTGAGGGTCACTCAGGGGGTCACAGGGTCAGAGTGGCCGTAGGGCTGGACAGCACTCACACTGATTGGCCGTCCATTTAACCAGCACAACCTTCATCAAGATGATTAGAATATTGACCAATCTGCTGGGCACGCAATCTTAGCACACTACTGCTTTCTGAAAGCTTGACAAGAAATAAGCTTGATAAGTACCATAATGTATAAATACTTTTACAATTTAAATAATATACTATTACCTAATACTATATTGGTATAATATGGTGTAGTGCTGTACAGCACAGCGTAGTCCTATAGTATAATATAGTACACTCCTATAGTATGGAGTAGTATAGCATAGCATATATATAATTTATTTTTATTTTTTTTTTTCATTTTAAATGAAATTTGAGCTGGAAAGGTTTTTAAAGACTTTGGTGTTGGATTTCATTTTTACTCAGAAACTGCTAAATATTTTGAAACAGCAGTAGACGCATAGAATTAAACATGAAATTATGATTATAAGTCCGAAATAGTATTTTCTTTTCTTTTAAAACATACTCTTTATCTTTATTTAGAATTAATTAAAAATAATGATAAATTTTTCCATTGTTTCCATTTTCCATCACAGTGTAAGTTGAGAAAACATAGATTAGTCCTGTGCTGTGCATGATCTGATCAAATGCATGCATGCATAAAAGCATAGGTCAAAATCACGAATGTGAACGTAGATTGTTAAAGCTTCTGCTGCTGAACACGCTTTAAAATGGCACCAGCGGCGTTCCTCCCAGAGGGGGTGTATATGTCATCATGGATGCTAAAAGACACGTGATCAAAGCCTTCTTCCTTCCAATAATTTATGCCCTGCAGCAGATGGCTTGTCAATATCAATATATTAATTTAAAAGCAGCGGCGCGATCAGGACGTGCGTGTGTTAGAGTCCTGGGGTCGCTGCAAGAGAACAAGGGCAAAGAAAGGAGAGATACTCCGGAGATTACAGACAGACATACAGAATCTCCTGCAGATATCTCACCATCTGATTAAACTAAACCACATAAAGCTGCCCAGTTTTACATCAAACATCTGTAATGAGAAACATCAGGTTATGAAAGTGATCCCATTCACTTTTTTTCTCTGTGATATTTTTACTCTAAACAGACCTGCCGGTGAGCTCCTGCTTTTCTTGTTTGGATGTTTTTCTTCTCCTCACCAAGCCTGCGTTCATTTGATGAAATATATAGTAAAAATTGTGAAATATTATTACAATTTTAGATATGTTTTCTATGTGAATAAATTGTCAACTTTAATTAATTTCTGTGATTAAAGCATATTTTTTGGATCATTACTCACAGTCTTCAGTGTCTTGTGATCCTTTCTAATAATTTAGGAAACATTTCTGATGTTGAAAAAAGTATGACAATTTATAACACACAATGAACATGATTACAATGGATTACATTGTAAAATATATATAATATATAAGTAAGGGATAACGCACAGCCAGCAGGTTGTTGTCGCAGAATAAAGCTCTTCAGTCTTCTCTTCGTGTCGGGCTGCTGATAAACCTTTCAAGCTTTTTTCTAGGAGAACAACCTGCTGGTTGTACATTACCCCACTTATTACATGGCTTCTTGCCACAAAAGTAAATAATTAATGAATAAAATAAATAATATAATACAATTATAAATAATAGTTTTGACCGGGGAGTCAGTCGAGTCATCATCTATCCACTTTATTAGGAGACTCATATCTTGCCATTTTACCTATGTTACTTTACTTAAAGCTGACAAAAACACTTCTAAGTAATATTTTTTCTCTAACAGCCATCAGATCAGATGAATGTGTAATACGACACATTTGCTTTGGATTTTATTTTGTTGATAAGTAACTCTGCAACTATTTGTCATTTTTCAGGTGCTCAATAGCCTCAATATTAACCTCACAGGAAACACTCAGATAACACTCAGCACCGAACCACTCACAAGATGATGTCAGGTACTTTGCAGATCTTCAATAAACAATGTCAAGATATGATATAGCCCATTATAAATGAAGTAGATTTTAGTATGATATAAATAAATATACTCTTAAGTTATAATCATACATACATAAATATTATAATGGATTTTAACTGCTTTTATGATTATTCATTAGAATTTAATTACACATTAAAAAGTTGTTTAATGTCACCTCTGATAAAAATGTGTCCTTGCTGAATTAAATTATTTATTGTCTTCTTTATTTTTGAATGGTAGTGTATCAAAGATTGCACAAAAATACTGTTCTGATAATTATCAGAAATGTTTCTTAAGTAGCAAATCAGTATATTAGAATGGTTTCTGAATCACGTGGAGTAATGATGCTGAAATTTCAGCTGTGCAACACAGAAATAAATTACAATTTTTAACAATATTTTGTTATTTTAAAGGATTTTTAAACAAATAAATGCAGCACAAATGAGCAGAAAAGACTATATTTGTAAGTGGCCAGTTTTCCAGTCAGGTGCTTTGAGATTTCTGTATATCAGGAAGAATAACGCTTATTTTGCTGTGAAGCTCTTAGGCTTTTTAAGCACTAGACATGAATGAGAGTTATTGATAAGCACCTGTTATTTAAAAGGCGGTAAACGGCACCTGAACTCACTTGACCTCTGAGCTTCTTCCTTTGAACAGCAATGAAACGTTTCCGCCGCGTGACACATCATAAACAGTGATGCGTTACGTAAAAGCTCTCCTGGAGAATTTAACGCAAACAGTTGACCTTTGACCTTCTCTGAACCCCTGAACCTCTCTGAAGGAGGGTGAAAGTGAACCGGTTCAGCCATTGATTTAGTGAAGGGTCTCTTTAGATTTTTATGGACTCTATCTTTTTTAATGCTCTAATGTCTGTTTGTGGAAGAAAAAAGCAGGGCAGGAAAAAACAGACATACAAACCGACTCCCTCATTGCAGTGTAAGACTCCTGTACTGACAAATAAAATCTTTTGTAACCTATTTACCATAAAACCCGACACAAAGGTTAAATCATTTGCAAACATGCATTATTGTTTTGCATCTCAGTAAATGTTTCTGGTCACTCAAGTGCCTTTATAGATCTGATTATGGTGATCAGAGCAACAGCACAAGAGGGGTCACCTCTGCTGACCTTTGACCTCTGACATATGGCAACGCACTAAAAATGTGCTCAGTAAAATTTGACCTGACATACATACAGGCACACTGAAGAACTGTAAAAAAAAACATACATAAATACATAAACACACATTTTTTATGGATATAATGTTTGAAACCGTTGATAAACAGTACAAAAGAAGGAAATAAATGTATTGTTATGCAAGTAAATCAGGGGCATAGGTAACTGAATCAAAACCATAACAAATACATTACTTTAAATAAAATTTATTTAATTAAATAAACGTTAACTGAAATATAAATAACCTTTTTTATCACAGCTAGTTGACAGGCAACGTCTTTTAATTTTCACTTTAACTTAATGTATTTAAACTAATACTAAAATAACAAAACTAACATTTTAAAAATAAACTGACAGAAATTACAAAATATTAACAAAAACTTTGCCTGAAATAAAAATGTAAAGTATAAACATAAAAACGTATTTAAAATATTTATACAAACAATAACAGGCTTCAAGTGATAGCTAAATAGGTAAAACACTAAAATATATTCATCTGACATAAAATATTAACTGAAATAAAATACATGTTAACTCAAATAAAATAAAAACGAAAGAAAACCTTGCCAAGGTTACGTTTCTCATTTAAATTTAGTTTAACTTGATGAACTAAAATAAACCTAAGTATAAATACTAAATAAAAATTAACAATTGCTAAGTTTAACAAACTAAAAAAGAAAAATATCTCATATCTCAATTATACCAAAATTAGTTCCTTTGCATATTATACACATTCATTCAGTGTATTTTTTTCAGTGAATCTTTTTAGCGGTTCCCTATACTTTCCCAATATTCAGAGAGACCAATAACAATATGCAATTTCTATTAGACCCAAGGTCCATATTAAGGTAACCTGACCTTTAAAGGTTTTCACTGTGTATTTGAGACAAGATTTAAAGGGTTTTCACACTCCTCATCCTGGAAAGGACAGCTCTCAAATAGTGAAAACAAAGCACACGGCCCTAATAATAGAGCACATTTTTACCACCTAAGTCAAGGATATGGATCAATACTAATAACAATGCCTTTTGCAGCGTTCAGGGGCTGCGGATACACAACCACACACACACTTCTGTAAGGGCTCTCCAATCAGTATCTCAACTCTCATCCGCGGCGTGTTTTTATAGAGCCTGATTGCACACGTCGCTTCGGCACCACAGGCTGTGACGAAACACAATGAAGATTTCTAATACACTTCAGGGCAAAAAAACGCCTGCAAGCAACAAATGCAGGAAAACTGACCGTCCATGAGAAAAAAAGCATGTGAGCAATGAGCAATGAGTTGGAGTTTTCCATTTTTTTGTTGGCTGTTGTAGTGTAATACTGTTTGGCCCCTGATACAAAATCAATTAGGGTGAGAAGCTTCAACTTTTGGCCTAGGCTTAACTAAAATACATAAAATAAAATAAAAACAGGTAGTTGCCAGGGCAATGTTTTATAATTTTCATTTTGTTTAACTTGATCTACTAAAAAAAGTATAACTAAATATAAGTACAAATAAAAAGAAATGTACTAAATATTAGCTAAATTCATAATAGAAAAAATATAAGTCAATTTAAAATTCTAAAAAATGGGGGAAAGGGAAAACTGTCCGAACAGAAACCAGGGTTATTAAAGTAAACCAAAGTAAGGTACTAAAACCATTAAACAAATGTTATAAAACATGCATTAACTTAATACTTATTAGACCAAAACTTACAACTAAAACTAACGACACCAAATAAATAAATAACATTACTAGAAAATTGCTAGAGCTTAACTAAAAATGAAATAAAATTTGAAAATATAAAAACTACAATACTCATAGCGCATCATAGCAACTACATAGCAACACCCTAGCAACCAGCCAGAATACTCTTTGATAAAAGGTACAACAGCTGTCTCTGGCCTGGTACCTTTTTTGTACCTCTAAGGCAGGGGTACCTAGCCCTGCTCCTGTCGATCGACTGCCTGCAAAGTGTAGCTCCAACTTTAATCAAACACATATGAATTTTTAAGCAACCCCAAAAAAATAACGTAATTAGTTGCTTCAGGTGTGTTTGAGTTGAAGCTAAACTTTGCAGGACAGGACAGTTGGGCACCCCTGCTCTAAGGTATGCACCCTCTGGGGGTAAATAAGGTATGTAATAGTGTCTTTTGAAAGCAAAAGGCCTGTATTTGGCAATATTAACAAACACCAAAATAATAATAAACAAACAAGGTAAAAAATATGTGGTTTCTAATATGGCTTCTTTAAAAGACAGAACAAACTGCAAAGGAGAGTGTTTGTATTGGTAATCTTGCTGCATTAAAATAACTACTGATAGGCTTTATAAAAAGGAAACCAATGTAAAATGCTAATTAGGGCGTGACATCATCTAGTGACAATTAGCGATTTTTCAAACAGGCTTTGACTATAAATAGGCTGGACCATGTCAACACGCACTGCACTAAAAAAAGTTTACTCCTTGAATTTACTGTTCTTTTATAGTAAGTAGTCCAAATCAATTTAATTTAGCTACATTTAAGCTAACCAATTTAGTATACTAAATACATTTTATTTATTTAAATGTGGCTAAAATAATTTGCAGCATTTTTTTCCGTGTGTTCACTCACGTTGATGCATCACTTTTGAACGTGTTTCGCTTGTATGAGTAAACATGCACATCCTGTCTATGTTAAAATTTTCAAAATGCTTTAAAAGGTTTTTGGCCCCGTTGGCTTTCCATATTTGTCAGCACTCCCCCAGTGACATCTCTTGTTCCTTTCTGTTTTGTCTTGTTTTGAGAGTGTATAACATCAGTAGAAACATTCACAAATCTCTATCAACCATCTGAACGTATGAAAACCAGCTCCAGTGTCCCTCCACAGCCGGATTCAGCTGGAAAATCCCAGTGTTTTCATGTTGCTTCCAATTCCAAGGATTATTTGTCATCTCCAGAGTAAAGGATTTTTAAAAGTCAACCTGCAGCCCCTTCCCCTCTCCCTCAATCCCCCTGACGCTCCGCGGCTCCGATCGATGCAGTATTGATCAGTTCTCTCTATCGCTGGCCAACCAGACTAATCACCCAAACACAAGCTCAACACTCTCACTCTCACATACTGTAAAACTAAACAACACACACACATGCAGCGTCACACACACTTCATCAAGCATACAGGGTTATTCTAGCTCTTTCCTCTTCTTTACATGCTCGGTGTGCCATCTGAAGTATTATAACGTTGCTGCGCTGATTTAATGTTAAATGTGATGTTTAAGATTTAATATAGATGCATCCACTGTGCTGTTTTCAGCGTGATTTGCTTATTGTGCAGCAGAATCTCCATTCTCAGAATAAATGACATGCTTTCCTCACACTCTATCTCCAACGTTTTCCATCCTCCTTTGTTCCCTCATAAAATCAATATGCCTGTGGAAGGGAAAAAACGAGGCTGCCATATTTCTCCTCCGGTTATGATTGGAGGTTTGAAAAGATCCAGGTGCAGATGAGAACTAGGGCATCTTTAAATGCAAGCGTTCGGTTTAATATGCTAAAGTAAACACAAAATTCATCAGATCATTGCTGATCTGTGATGCTGATTTCCTTCTAATAAAAAACATCACTTCCTGATTAATTAAATTTGGTTGGTAAAAAGAATTGCACAAATTGATGGATAGAGATATTGAAGACATGAGCTACAAATAGAACTACAAACTACAATAGTACAAGTATGAAATGTTTTGGATCAATAATGGAGACCTTTTTAGGTGCATAAGGTAAACACCCTCTTAAAACAAAGTTAATGCTTTCAAATTCACGTCATTGTGACATTCTTAAGAGACCAGGTTGCTATACATATATACAAAAACACATATATATAAATATAAATATGTATGTATATATGTGTATATATACACACATACACACTGCAACAGCATGTGCTCATTAAGTCATGTTTAAAGCATTGTTGTGTCCAGATACATGTTTTAAAGGGTTATTTTGGTTAAAAGCTCAAATTTAGAGCATTACATCATGGGATATTGTTCCACAAGCAGTATACGGTATACTGCAAACTTTGTGCTAAATGTATTCCCAGCATAGAGAATTCACATGAGGCAGAAATGCAATTTTAGTATAAAGTGGGTTTACTATAGTAATTCATGGATTTACCAAAGTGACATGCAAAACATGCACCTAAACTAATGATCCTTCTCATTGGCTCACTGCTGTCACCCTCTTCTTTTCTCTGCTCTTATTGGCTGACAGTGTTTTACGAGAACCTCTCATTGGTCCACATTCACTGTTTATCAGCTGATATTAGGTGATCAATTAATCCCTGCAGTAAACAGCTCTGATTACGCACGGCTCTGTCAGCACGAGATAAG
The DNA here is from genome assembly GCA_032357475.1 of Enteromius thamalakanensis. NCBI lineage: Eukaryota > Metazoa > Chordata > Actinopteri > Cypriniformes > Cyprinidae > Enteromius > Enteromius thamalakanensis. Next base: position 19,564,840 of record JAUCMT010000047.1, on the reverse strand, counting down.
AGCATCGTATCATCCCTCATACTGAGCGATCAAACCAGCCGTGGGGCTGCAGTGGGCACTGAGTGACCCCTGGAACACAGCAGACTTTAACATTCACCTGCTCAAACTTGAGAAAAAGAAGAGTAAAGTTTTTATACAGTAGATAGTTCCTGTTTAATAAAGCTCAACTGGGTGGCTTTAGTTAATAGATAATGAAAGAGAACACTGTTGACATTTTATTCAGGCCTAGCGGATTTATCACACTAGAAATATTTATGCTCATTTTAATGAAAAATAATAAAAGCCTGAGCAGCCATTTGTAATCTGAATGTGTGATTAATTTATAAATTAACATAAACGAACACTGAACACTACTGTTACATCCATGCCAGGCTCCACCCTCACCACTTTACAGCCTTCACAGTGTTATGTTTAGAAGAGAAGCCGAGACGAGTTCTCTCTCGCTGGTGTGTGTGTGGCAAATCCTTCAGTGGAGCAAAGAACGGAGGACACGACGGAATGAATTTAACAGTATTTAATTAAACAAAAACTCCAAAGCAAAGGAAAAGGCAGAAGGGACAGCAAAAGTGCACACATGAGGAAAACATACAGACGTTACAACGTTAACGAGAGCTGAATACAAATGAAAAGACAACAGTATTTAAGGACAAACAAATCAAAGACCAAAGTGAGGGCAGGTGTTAAACAACAGGTGAGACAATCAAACTGAATTGGGAAAAACCAAAATGACATAGACAGCGGGGGAGCCACAACAGGACAGAGACAGAGTGTTACATTATGCCCAGCCCCATAAAAATTCCCCCCGAAGATTTTAGTGGGGAAGCTCCCCGGGAGAAAAATCAAAGACCAAAGTAACAAATCAAAGTGACAAATCAAAGACCAAAGTGAGGGCAGGTGTTAAACAACAGGTGAGACAATCAAACTGAATTGGGAAAAAACTAAATGACATAGACAGCAGGGGAGACACAACAGGACAGAGACAGAGTGTTACATTATGCCCAGCCCCATAAAAATTCCCCCCGAAAATTTTCGTGGGGAAGCTCCCCGGGAGACACACAGGGGGTACTGTACCTGGAGGATACACGGGGTGTGCGGCAGACTCTGGAGGGCGCTCAGGCAGCACGGCAGACTCTGGAGGGCGCTCAGCGGGCATAGCAGGATCAGGCCCCAGCAGCAGGTCCTCCACTAATGGCTCAGGAGGTTCAGGCCATGGCAGTAGGTCAACCACCGTAGGCTCAAGTGGTTCGGGCCATAGCAGCAGGTCCTCCGTCACAGGCTCTGGAGGGTCGGGCCACGGCAGCATGGCAGGCTCTGGCAGTGACAGCAATAGCTGGGCCGGCTCTGGCAGCGGCAGTGGGACAGACTCTGGTGGTAGCAACGGCGGCATGGCAGGCTCTGGCGGTGACAGCAATGGCTGGGCCGGCTCTGGCAGCGGCAGTGGATCAGACTCTGGCGGTAGTAGCGGCGGCATGGCAGGCTCTGGCAGTGACTGCAATGGCTGGGCCGGCTCTGGCAATGGCAGTGACAGTTGAACAGACTCTGGCAGTGACAATGGCAGCGGGACAGACAGTGGAAGCATGGCCAGCAGTGGCGCTGGCAGCGTGGGTGACGGTGGCACACACGAGGAAAACATACAGACGTTACAACGTTAACGAGACCTGAATACAAACGAAAAGACAATGGTATTTAAGGACAAACAAATCAAAGACTAAAGTGAGGGCAGGTCAAGTCAAGTCACTTTTATTTATATAGCGCTTTTAACAATACAGATTGTAGCAAAGCACTGAACATTATCAAAT
>JAUCMT010000047.1:19539850-19551964 GCA_032357475.1 Enteromius thamalakanensis | reverse complement strand
CTCTCTCTCTCTCTCTCTCTCTCTCTCTCTCTCTCTCTCTCTCTCTCACACACACACACACACACACACACACACACGCTCTCGCTTTCGCTCTCGTTCAAAGACAGACTCGAGTCCCGCCTCTCGGTAGAAGCGCTGTTGTGCAGCGAGCGAGCCAGACGCGTACCGAACGCTCCGCGGCGATTTAACCAGGACAAAAGCTTCGGCGCGTCATGTTGGACTGACTAGCTTTAAAATCGATGGATTGGTTTTGAAATCGTTTCGGGGGAAAACGTCTTTCAGCGAGGCTTTTACGATGGAACTCACGATGGAAAACATGCACGGCGTCGCGTCGCACGCGCAAGCGGGGGACCTGATGAACTCCTCGCACGGCAGACCCCCGTCGGCTTCCCACCGCAGCCTGGTGACACACGGGCGCTCGGCGATGGTGTCCAGTATGGCTTCGATCCTGGAGGGCGCCGGTGAGTACCGGAGCGACCCCGCGCTGTCGGGACACCTGCATCCCGCTATGACCATGTGCGAGTCGGGCATGAGTTTGTCCAACACATACACCACCCTCACGCCGCTCCAGCACCTGCCACCTATATCTACGGTCTCGGATAAGTTCCACCACGCGCATCCGCATTCGCATCACCACGCCGCGCACCAGCGCCTCTCCACCGGCAACGTCAGCGGGAGTTTCACGCTCATGCGCGACGACCGCGGCCTGGCGTCCATGGGCAACTTATACAGCCACTATCCCAAAGAGATGTCCGGCATGGGCCAGCCGTTATCCCCGCTCTCCAACGGCCTCGGTTCTCTGCACAACTCCCAACAAGCTCTGTCCGCCTACGGGCCAAGCGCGCATCTCCCCAACGACAAGATGCTCTCTCCGAGCGGCTTCGAGTCGCACGCGGCGATGCTTTCCCGCAGCGAAGAGCATCTCGCGCGGAGTTTAGGCGGCCACGGGCACGGCATGATCTCTAATCTCAACGGGATGCACCCACACAGCCACCTGCACTCACAGGCGAACGGATCCATGCTGGCGGACAGAGAGCGGCACGGAGGCGGCGGCGGCGGCGGGCAGGGCGGTGGATCGGGGCAGGTGGAGGAGATCAACACCAAGGAGGTGGCGCAGAGGATCACGGCCGAGCTCAAGCGATACAGCATACCTCAGGCCATCTTCGCGCAGAGGATCTTGTGTCGATCGCAGGGAACTCTGTCGGATCTGCTGCGCAACCCAAAGCCCTGGAGTAAACTCAAGTCAGGCCGCGAGACTTTCAGACGCATGTGGAAATGGTTACAGGAACCCGAGTTTCAGAGGATGTCCGCGCTGAGGCTTGCAGGTAAGTCATCCTCACCTTCACACGGCCAGGATTTAGGACATTTAGTCTGGGGAAAAACAGTACGTTTTACTCTATTAAAATGCATGAGTCTGAGGGGACGTGTGATTTTACGCACTCACTGTGTAGGCAAATTATTGTTAAAAATACACGTTGTTTAAACGTTCCGAACAAACTATGGCGTGCAAATATGGTATAGAAGCGTTTGCCAATAAATGTGGAGCTTTCATAACTGTACTGTAAAAAATGTGATAAAATTTTTGACTTGAACGAACCCAGATCAATGTACCATTTTTAGTCTACCTTTTTAAGTCTAGATCAACCTGGAAATTACTGTAATTGGAGTAACCTGTTTTAGGCCTATACTTTAATCTATATTATAAATATCTATATCTGAACCTATTTATACAATATATTAATGCCTACTTCAACCTATTTTATATGTTTTATAATAAAGGTTCCAAATACCAGGTTTGAGAGAAGGAAACCTTTTAAAACCTTTTAGAGAACCGTTCTTAAAAGAACGTTTTTATAATCTAAAGAACCTGATCCACTATCAATCTTAAAAATACAAAAGGGGGTTTGCACATCGATGCCATAGAAGAAGCAATTCTGGTTCCTTGAGATTCTTTCAGTGAACAGTTCATAAAACAACAATATATTAACTTTAAAAACATTTTAAGAATCTAAAGAAACTGGGAAGGTTCCATGGATTTAACAGACCAGTTATTTCGAAGAGTGCATAACAAAAAGATCAACTGTCCAAAAAAAGCCTAAACTATAGGCTACTGTAATATGGCAGGTTTGTACCAAAATATTAATATCAGGCGAAACACCACTGCTTAAGTTTCTTTTGATCAATTCAGAAGCTTACACAGGAAACCTAAATCTATCATTTAACACAACAAAGATTTAAAACAGGTTTTTAAGTAAAAGTGACCCGCTGAGGCACAATTTCACATCACATATATTCATGAGGGCGAATACACAAGAAGAAATGTGCTCAAGTCATTTCAAAAGGACAGTTTGCCATTATAATAAAACCCTTTGAATTAGTTTTCAGATTTTATTTAGAGTCTAATGATACTCATTCAGTTTCTGACAATTGGTTGTGTTGGAGTTCTTTAAGGTTCTTTACACTTTCGAAACGGAACCTAAAAAAGCATTTAACAGTAAAAAGGCCTCTGTTTTTAACACAAGCTACAGAAGCCTCGTCTGGTGCGATTTAGAGCCATTCTTCTTAAGAGAGACGCCTTGGCTTTAAAGAGTGTTCCGGACTGGATGACCATCAAACATTACAGAACGATTTGCTGTCAGAGGCTGATAAGGGGAAGGAGCGACGACAGATGGAGATCGCCGCTCGCTGCTGCTGGGATTCCTGGCAAATGCTCACATTTGTGCGTGTGTTTTTTTCTTTTTCTCCTGGGTGTCCCTCGTCCTCGGGGTCCGTTTGATACCCCCGGTCGCCGGGGCTCGGAGAGCGGCGGAGCGTGACCTCCAGCTGATCGATTGCGCGGTTTCCCAGCGTCCCTTTGAAACGGAGCGGATCAATGCGCGATTCGGATCCGAGAGGCGCGTGCGCGTTGTTTTAACGCGCTGATTACGCAGCCGTTTCCACGCACGCGTGAGGATGCATTTGGCTGCGTCTGATGGGACACTGGGTTTTACGCACTCACTGAGAGGGCAAACGGACTCACTGATTAAAAAGACGCGTTGATTAAAACGTTTATAAAATATACACATTTATGTGTATTGTGCAACATTTATACTTTAACCTTTTTTTAATATAAAAAAAATCATATAAAAATATCAGTTATATTTTATGTATAGTAACGTTATTGTTACCTTCTGTATGATGACCCAAATAAAGGCCAATAAATAAATTAATAAGTATTATGCCCCCCCCCCACACACACAGTATGTTACTGTTAGATAAAGAAAAAACATATATACAAAGTTTTTTCGGTTCACTTAACAGTAACAATATTCTGACATTATGATCTATGCAAGATCATTATAATATATATAAAAATGGTAATGCAACTACTGTAAATGTGCACACAACTGCATGCAGAAATCTCAGGAATAAACTCTCAAAAAAACTAATTGAAAGAAACTCTTTCAATACTTACAAAAAAAAACCTGAAAGAACGTTGGAGTAAAGAGCCTAATAAAAGCTCAAGTGTGGAAGCATTAGAGCTGTGAAATACTCCACCACATCTATTCATCATATTGATATTCCAAATTTATTAGTATCCTAATCAATAGGTATGCTCTGTTCAGCTTTTGGGGGTGGTGTGGACCGAGGCGTGTGGTTAGAGAGGGCAGCATTAGTGACCTGCACCTGGACACATGTCCAATCTGTGTGCATTTGAATGTCTAATGGGTCACTTGGCAACTGTGATTAATTGCTGGTCAGCACAACTAAGACATCCTCTCTCTGAGGTTATTCTGAGTAACACAGCATTCAGATCAGCATCGAAGGCATGTTAGTCATCTCTGACTCATCTTTTCACAAAATGATATTTCCTGAACACCTACATGTATATAAAAAATAAAAACCACACAGTCTATCTTTACTTTCTCGATCATAGAAAATGCCCATGTTTCTCCTCTCAAAAAAATCTATAAATTGTAAGGTAAAAAAAGAAAGGATACAGAAGCTTAAGTTGTCAGAAGCATACAAATACAGTAAAAACAATTGAAGTTTTACAAAATGACATTTTTATCAGTTTATTTAAAATGACAGTTTTTAATTATCTTTAATGTTTTATTAGTCCACATTTTAAAATAAACAGTTAAATGATTTCCTATTTATTTATAAATTTAAAAAGTTTTTTTACATTTCTTGTTTTTAAAACACAAATTAAATCAAATCTACTTGTTCATTTATTGATATATTTATTATTACAATTAAAACGACTAAATACAATAACTAAAATCAAAAGTATATGTTCGTAACCAAACTTGTTATACATTATATATGCATATAAAATACCTATATACAATCTGTTTTTACCCTTTAAGAATACAATGAGAACCACCGTAAGAACACTAATGAAAAAGAAAAAGTCAAATCAAAGTTCATCACAACTTTCACACACACACACACACACACACACACACACAAAACCCAACATAACTGATAAAGAGAAACATACCTATTTCAGTGACAAGTAATCAAATATGACGAGGATTCTGGGAATGTCAATGAATGGGTTTTCAATGGAAATAATATAATATGTATTTCTTCAATTCCAAAACTGTATTTTACTGTAAAATTATATGCAATGTCTCATTAGATCTACAGTTTTTCACTATATAAAGGAACTTACTAATAATCAATTAACAGTATTTTACTGTTAGAATAATTTTGTTTTAGAAAAGAGCGCAACAATGTCTGCAATCACTCATTTTATACCCGGAGGACTAGTGACTTTCTTTGATTCTAGTTGAAAGGTAACTGCTGTATAAACGTGGTTGTATTTCAGGAGACTCTTAACCTCAGAAGGGTTGAGGAAGAACTCTTTGCTTGTTTCTGCGAGGCTTTGGTGTGGTTTCAGATGATATCTGTGTGTTTGTGCTGTATTATGTTCAGTCTGTTGAGGTCTGCGGTCTGAAGTGGTCAGAGACCAGAGAGAGTCGCCAGCCATTTTGACACCAGCTGCTATGACCGGACCCCCCACCCCCCAAACATACACACACACACAGAGAAAGAGACACCTTATAGTGATTAAAATGCATATTTAATTCCAAAGAACTACAGAAAATCTGACCCATTTGATTTCTCTCATCTACCTGAAGTACACAGAGGAAAAACATAGATGTAGAGATAGAATAAGAAAAAGTTTTTTTTTTTCAAATGTAGTTCACTATTTAAACATGAAGAGTTCATATGCAAAAGCAGATAAAACTTTTCAAAAATCATGTTTTTCATTATGCATTCCAATTAATCTGAATTAAACTTGAATTATTTTGATGATATAAATAAAAAAAATACCATGTAACTAAAACTAAACAATAAAAACATGATAACTGCTGTGCAAATAAACAAAATTTGCTTTTGCAAATAAACTATATATATATATATAATAAATGTTTAAAAATGAATAGCTAGGTCATTCTTGATGGTTTTGTGTATTTGCGCTTAATGCAGAAAAGTTCTAAAAAACATGTTTGTGAAAATTAATAATTCTGCAGAAACAATTTTTCCTTAGAAATTTTTGCCATTTTAGTAAATTTCACAACCGCATTAATTTAAATCTGAATTTTTTCAAATAATATTTCACTGAAAAACACACTCCAACAATCTTTGTTTTATTTATAACTATAATTTCTTAAAAATGTACATGAAACCAAAATATCATGGTAACAAGTTTAACATTTAACTGGGCTAACATTTAATGCACAAAAAGCCAAGGTCTATTTAAGCATTTTATGTTCTGCAAACACTTCAGAAGTGCAGAGATATTGATGCTCTAGAGGCTTCAGTAAATCCATCTTGTGCTGTGAAAACATCAATTGAGAATAAGCCTCTAATAGGGCTTTTTCACACTCAGAGAGGAGCTCGAGCTGTTTAATAACACACCACAAACACATCTAAATCAGCCCTGAATATCAGATCAGGGAGAAACTGCTATAACAATAACCCACTGTGCACTAGTATCCAATATAATAATTAATGCAAACAATGGAGACCTTAATGTAAAGTGTCACTGATATCCATGATGCTGTAAGACGCACAGGTTATTGCTCTTTATATTTTAATAACCAATATGGTTAGTTAAACAAATGTTTCTTAAAAGATGTTTTATAATTATGTACAATTCATTTTTAAGTGTACTTCACATCATCACAAAGGCATTAATAATGCATTGTTTACACTAATGATTTTATGAAGTCTTTAAATGCATTTTACATCAACTGAAATGGAAACAGAGAGTGATTTTCACTGTTCCTAAAAAAAGCATTATGTTATAGTTTAGAGCACACAGAGATCAACATATAAATCATTTCAGTGATTCCCAAAGGAAAGCAGTCGGACACTCATATAAAATCACAGATAAATTATGGACATCATGCGCAAAGTGTGTGATTTATGCAGCGTTCATATAGGTAAAGAGAAAAGAGAACGGCAGCAAAACTTTTAATACACATACACACCTAATGTAATGTGTGTATATATATATATATATATATTTATAAATATATACACAGATATAGTAGAGATATTGCACATGCATGTTCCCATAAAAAATGCATATGCACAAAAAGTACTAGATTTTATCAGATCTATATTATGAGTATAAACTGAAGTAAATATATTTTCATTTTATACAAAAATATTTTAAACAATATATTGTTCTTTACATTTTCATATAAATAACCTAATGATTCTTAATGAAAAAGGATTTAATTATGTTTACGGTCTTTAAGACCATATGATTTCTGTGCTTTAATAGTTTCATCATTCGAATTTCAGTAAAGAATTAGATTCTTTTAGATCTTTCCAAAAATATAAACCCAAACTTCTTTAAATCGATTACAAGAAACATCAGCAGAAGTGCAGCAGCAAGCGGCTCTGAAAGACATGTAGAAACATTAATGTTAGTATTCTCCTCGTCTGTTTAAAGCAGATCTTAAATGTTCAAAGCTGATGAGGACTGACACAATACTAGTATATGACACAATGTACACTAAAATAGTATGCAAGGGCAAAGAAAACACTGCCTTTCTTCGAACATTGAGTTGAGAAAATGATGTTAAAGTCTGCAAATCATTTTACATTTACAGGCATACTGTATTTTTTTTTTTTTTATGTCTATAATTTATTATAATAGCACATGAAGTGAATATTTAAAATCAATAAATCAATTACAAATAAAAATAATATAATATTATATCAATATTAAGTCTTAATAATATTAGACTGAGTGGCATTTTAGGCTACAGTACTCTATTGAGCATGCTATACACAGTTTGTCAAGATTTGCATACTCATTTTCAAAAACAGTACATTTATTTGAATGAACGACCAGTATTTGGCCCTTTTGAGATTCAGTCAATGAAAACTAAACAACAAAATTACTATTCAATTCTGATCCCAAACCAATGGTTTGTGAACCCCACGAACCAGCCAATAAAAGACCTGTGCTGTTGTGAGAAATGCTTGATTCTGAAACATCTCTCCTGATGTCCGAACTGAACATGGAGCGTCTCTCTCGTTCACGTATGTTCTGCTGAGAGATCAATAACGGCCCACCATCCCCCTCTTCTCTCCCCTCCATCCTTTCTCTCTTTCTCTGAAACACATCACAAAAAAATGAGCCTCCATCCATTACGACTGCCACGCAGCTATTGGATTGGAACATTCACAGCAACAGAAACTCACGGCCGGGAGACGCTAGCTGAATGCAGATCAGCCTGATATCGGTGATCTAAACGCGATCAGAGTTACATCTCTGAGCTACACAAACCTCCGTGTGCGTCCATTACATCTGAGCCCCGGGCGTACAAGCAGTCACAAGAGCACAGGTGTTTATAGCAACCGACTACAATACATTATATGAATCACACTTATTTTTTTCATGCCAAAAATCATGAAGAGATCATCCTCCATGAAGATATTTTGTGAATTTCCTACTGTAAATATATACTTAGTAATATTCACTGCTAAGAACTGCATTTAAACATGCAGCTTTAAAGGAGATTTTCTCAGTATTTCATTTTAAGCTCCCTTAGATTCCAGATTTTCAATTAGCTGACACTCTGACAAATATTGTCCTCTCCTAACAAAAACGGAAATATTTATTCAGCTTTTCACCTCAGGAAACTGACCCTTAGGACTAGTTTTGTGGTCCAGGGTCACATGTGTGACAATACCTAGACTCTGCTAAATCTGCATCTTTTAGTCTATTATAAACATGATCATACAGACCAATTACCAAATCACAGCAATGCAGAAGAACTGATGACTTGTTATATCATGCTATTCATGCCTCACATTAATGACAATAAGATACTGGTTTTTCATTAGAGTTTCCATCAATAAAAGTAAATAACAATGAACTTATTTGATCTTTGTATAAAAGCATTTTACAGCTGTATATAGTATTCCTCATTTGAAGTAAAAGGCTATCTAACATCAATATTTTACATTTCATTACAATACAGTAATATTTACAGTATGATCTTATACCATTAGAGTCCAAAAATGATAATATTTCTTAGTATTAAATGATTATGAAAATTATTAAAATTATATTATTCAAGCATGTGGGAAAGACCTCTAAATCATCACATATTTGTTTATAATTTAGCACCAGCTACCATGACTATTCATTGAGAAAAATGAGTGAAAAATAGGAAAATCAAATAGATGAAATGATAAATTAAATATTTTCTGATTACAAATTCTTACAAAATCTGGTATCACTTCATTCAAAATATACTTTAAAAATATTGGACTCAACATAATAGTATTTAATATGTCTCACAGTACTGCCCAAGGCTATTGTGTTACTGTTAACTTGGAATAATTCATTCATAATGTACTAAAAATGCATTTGAGTAATAAAATCCTTCAAAATAAGTTTATATATGATTAAATAAAGTGAAATAAGATGTACTTAAACTTAATCTGAATAATAAAAACCATCCAAAATGTATTCACATATGATTACATACATTTTTTAAAAGTTCTCAGAGTGTTAACTAAAACTAAAATAACCAAAATGTTTACATATTAAAAAAATACAATATATTATAATATATTGTCATATAATCAATGTAAAAAAAAAAATTAACAAGAAAAAAGACAATTCGCATACAAAGTTACTTACAAAGTAATGCATTACAATATTGCGTTACTCCCTAAAAAATGTATTAATTACGCTACTTAGTTACTTTTTATAGAAAGTAATGCATTACATTACTTTCATGTTACTTTTTAAATCTGGGCAGTGCTCGAGTGTTTGTTTTATTATAAGAAGTTCTCTTCAAATAAAAAGGTTCTTTCACATCAAAAAGTTTCACGGATAAACCTCAGGCTGAGGAAAAAGTTAATTCACATCAGTAAAAATACAGAAGAAATACTTTTCAGCATTAAAAAAAACAAACAATGAAGCACAGTTCATTTTTGTCATTTTTGCTTGCAAGTGTGGTTGAACTGGATCATCAAAGGTCAGCAGCAAAGACATTGCTTAAGAAAATGAGATTAGATCACTTTCACAAAGTCACTTTTACTCAAAACTCAAAAATTAAAAAGTAATCTGTTACTTTACTAGTTACTTGGAAAAAGTCATATTATTAGGTAACTCATGTTAATTGTAATGCGTTACCCCTGATACTGCATACAATTATTATTCATTTTATTATCAAGAGCACAAAAAAAAAAGATTTTACATTAAAAACATACGATTAAAACACTCCAAATATAATCACATAATGTTAAGCAAATAAAAAATGTCAATAAATTTGGAGTGGTTTTATTAAATACAATGAATTCAAATGTCCTTAAAAGAGCACTTGATAAATAACCCCCCCCCAAAAAAAAAATACTCCCATATGATTATGCTGCAACAAATGATGAAATAAATACTAATATTATCGGTATATGCTCAGTAAGTTAGAAAGTGGTTTTGCAGGCTGTTTTATATTCACATCACAGCAACTGAAGCTCACACACACTTCAAAAGTGTCCAAAACAAAATAGCATTCGTCTTTGCAATCTCTCCTTAAAAAGTGTGGAAATGACGTTTAGTGTGTTTTAGAGGAGCTCGAGATCTCCAAACACGAGATCTTCAAATATGAAGCAGATGATGTCTGACATGGAAGCAGACGTGGAGGTGATCCGGTCATTGATTGAGGCTGGGAGAGAGGCGCAGCACGGAGGAGAGCTGCTGAAATGATCGATCGGGGCTTTAATAATTGATAAGCGGGAGTGAGGGAGACGTGAAGCTGCGTAACACACTCTGTTCTTGGTAAGCAAAGTAAAACGTGCCATGAATACTCACGCAGACATTAACACTGAGGTGACCAACGCAACAATGGATTCCAGAAGAGAAGGGAAAAACTGGAGCGAGACTCTGATGCTGTCGAGACTTGCTCCGCTCATTATCATTTGTGTCTGTCAGCAAATACAAGATCTGAAGGGTGAAGAGCGTTCACTCAAAATAGCAGCGTTTATCCTGCATGCATGCATCTGATCAATAAAACCTGCACAAAAAAATTCACAGGATTCAAGAAGTCTGATTGAAAAAATTGAAACAAAAGATGCTTTGATGCAATAAAATAATACAAAATAATGTTTTTATTTATATTTATATATTACTAATATATATTCCATTAAATATATCAAAGTATCATTAAATAAAATACAAAATCCAAAAAAAAAATTTAATAAATACATTTCATTAATGTTATGTTAAAACATATTTAGAGCAGATTTATTAAATAAAATTTAATAAAATGTCCTCATATAAGCAACTGATTAATTAACCCTAAACATATTTTGAATTATTGTATGTAAATTTGGCAAGGTTTAATTAAATGAAATAAAAAAAATGTCCCTTTAAGACCAATTGATTAATAAAAATAAATAAAATAAAATAATCACATATCATTAAGTAAATTTGATAAATGATGTGTGAATATATTTGGGGTAAATTTATTAGCTTAAAGTAAAATTAAATTGGATTAATCATGTGTTAATATATTTTGTGTATACCAAAATCTTCACATACCAGTAAATAAATATATATAATAAATATAAATACAGTTATATGTGAATATCATTGCGATGGTTTAATGAATATATTTAGGGTGGGTTTATTAAATAAAATGAAATGAAATGTCCACATGAGAGCATTTGATTTATAAAAACACCCCTAAAAATATTAATATTCAGAAAATGTGATTATAATAAGTACTCAAATTGATAAATAAAAATAAAGAAAATGTCCTCAGAGTATTTGATAAATTAAAAAAAAAAACATATTCACATATCATTAAATAAAATATGTAAGAGATAAAATAAGTATGAAATTGGAACAATACAAAACAGGTGCATTTCGACTTGTCTCTCAGATATTTGGCGCTGTTGTCCAGGTGTGTGTGTTTGTGTGTGTGTTAAAGGGTGAAAACACACAGGTGTGAACGTGTGCTTGAACATACAGTGGTCTGGTCGCATGTCTACATGCTTCTACCTGTGCATATGTAGAAAACAGTGTGTGTGTGTGTGTGTGTGAGAGATTGGGTTATAGAGTGTGTCTGCGCTACACATTGTTAAGGCTTATCTGACTTGCGCTGAATCTATATTGATTTCCTTTCCCCTGCTCGCTCCTGCATCTCTGGGGCTCTCGCCAGCAGCATCAGCCGCAGCCAGCCGTGCAACACACACACACACACACAGGGTCATGCAGACCCCCTCCCTGCAACAACACAAGCTCTCTCATCAACAGATCTGTCTTTGAAACACACACAAACATATGCACAAATTCACACATGCACAAATGCACACACACAAATATACAAACACACGCACACACACACACACACACACACACACACACACACACACACACACACACACATACAAAGATATGCACATATGGGAGATGATGAACATACTAACACAACAGAGCTGTGTTCAGAATAACCGGCTACCATTTCTGCAGCACAATGTAAGCATTCTGTTGACAGTATTTGAGCATGTAATAAACATGTTTTATAAATGTATACATTTTAATATTTTTTGTATATTTTACATTATAAAATATTATAAATCACATCA
>JAUCMT010000047.1:19514994-19531275 GCA_032357475.1 Enteromius thamalakanensis | reverse complement strand
CATTTCGGCTACCCGGTGGAGATAAAGGATGTCACTTCCCCAAGTGACTAGAGTTGTGACGTTCGCAAACGAACTGATTCTTTTGAACGGCTCATAAACATGAATAATGGGAGCTGAGTCGCGACTGAGGGGGGAGCCAATCTTTCTGTCGTTCTTTTTTACCTATGCGTGTTTCACACAGATGCACACAAATTAGTTCCTCCGCGAGACAGAACAGTTATAGAGGGAGGGGCGCACTCAGCGCAGGGGTGCTTTTTTGAACGGCTCTTTGAAAGGAATCGCTTTTTTTCTCCCACCCAACGAAATTCCCACGAAATAAAATCGTGATACGAACCTAATCATGGGTCAAAAATCGTGATACGAACCGAATCGTGGGTTTGGTGTATCGTTATAGCCCTAGTTCTGACATTCCTGTTTCAGAATGTTTTTAGAATGTTTGCAAAAATTTTAAAATGGAATGTTCCCTTAACATTCAATCAAGAAAAAAAGCTTTATGGAATGTTTGTTTAAAATTCTCTGGTCGTAAAAAAAATTCTCTTTTAAAAACGTCTATGGATACGCCTATCGTTTACAATACTCCAGGGTAGTGGGTTGCATTTCATTGTAAAAGGAGCAAAACAGAGAAACGATGGCATGGCTGACCATGTTCGCTCTGAATATCCTTGACAACCGTGTAAACAACAACATCATGCGCGTTGTTGTACCCATAGATATGTGTTTATAGATTCCTCATTCAACCACTCCAAGCTTGCAGACGAGAGAATTTACCTTTACATATTTATAGCTGTACCTGCATGAATGGTCATGTGACATGCACTTTAGGTTTTGCAGTGTAAATGAAGACTAGTGAAAACGCTAGTGTAAACGCAAATCATTTTCATTTATATTCATTATATAACATTTATTTTGGATGCCATTAATTGCTTGCCAGTACTAGGTGCCAGATATTTTTAAATAGCATTTCTGACTAGCTACATGCATACAGTGCTTTAAAAAGATTTTTTGTTTGCCAGCGTCTGAACACTAGCAGACACAACTAACACAAATGACTCCTGCTTTCCTCTGCTGGTTGCATGATTATACACACGTCACATTCTTGCATTTTCACTCCTCTCTTTCTCTGTGTCTCCTCCTGGCAGCCTGCAAGAGAAAGGAACAGGAGCAGCACAAAGACAGAAACATGGTGCCCAAGAAGCAGCGCCTGGTCTTCACCGACCTGCAGCGGCGAACGCTCATCGCCATCTTCAAGGAGAACAAGCGGCCCAGCAAAGAGATGCAGATCACCATCTCGCAGCAGTTGGGCCTGGAGCTCTCCACCGTCAGCAACTTCTTCATGAACGCGCGCCGCAGATGCGTGGACCGCTGGCAAGACGAGCATGCGGTCAGTCCCGGGCAGCCCGGCACCTCGGGGACCACTTTCTCCAAGGCCTGAGCGACTTGGATGCAGATGCGCAGCTGATGATGCTCTACGGCGGCCGTCAATCCTCGCAGACCTCTTCCGTGCACGGCGGATGTGGATGAATCATTTACATTTTTTAGATCAAACGCGTTCTTTTAATCCATCCATCCCCGTGTTTCCTTCTCATCGTGGCCATCCCCTCACCTGTGCTTGATATTTGAGCTAGACACCTCTCATCTCAGTCTCTGGATTAGCCGGGCAGAATTTTCTCTCTCTCATAGAGCAGCAGAAAGAAGGAAAAGAAGGCAATATGCGTATTTTAGCACACGACCCTTGGTTCTCGACCTTTGACGCATCAGGATATATCTAGATATTCATATAGCTTCTCAAATCATTTTCAGGTGTGGGTCTGTACTTTCACTGCCAGTGTGGCGCCTTGTTCTTGCTTCAGCACAATGATAAAGGGATGCAAAGAATCAATCGGTCCTCTGTATTCGCCCCTAAAGAATCATTTTACCGTAGGGGTTTTACAGAGAGCTTTACCTGCACAGAGCAACGGCGCCACCTCCTGGAAAACACTACAAACTCACACTTGGTTTGCTGCCTTCAAGTCTGTGCTGTTTTAGCACAGTTTTTTAAAAGTCCTGTTTTAGATTTTAGTTAAAATTTTTGTTGGGGTTTTGTTTCATATTTTGTATCATTGATATAACATTTATTTATATTTATTTATAAATTATATATAATGTTTTTGTTATTCTGATCATGTTTTATTTTTTATTGCCTACATTGTTTTTTATTAATTTTACATTATTTTTAGCTTTAGTTATTTTAGTATATTTTAATATTGTTATCTTTAACACTTTACAATAAGGTACATTAGTTAACACTTCTTTAAAATCCAAAAATTATGTTTGTTCACATTAGTTAATGCACATTGAACTAATATCAATAAACAATGAACAACAGTATTTTTATTAACTAACATATAATAAATGTTTAATTGTTCGTTCATGTTAATACTTTAACACCTTATGGTAAAGTATTACTGTTATCTTTATGTTATCTTAAATTAATATTTATGTTTTTTTTTTTAATTTTTACAACTTTAGCTTTTTTTATATTGCATTTATTACGTAGATTTTATTGATTTGCATTTCCATTTTAGTTATTTTAATATTTCAAGTTACACAGAAAAATGTTGCCCTGGCAAACATCTGAAATAATGTAATTAAATTTCCACTAACCTTTATTTATTTATATATTTATTTCAAGCACTTAATTTTTTTTATGAATATACGTATATTTATATATGTAGTTTTTGTAACCCTGCATCACATCAATTTAGGATTAGAGTATATATTATTTTTCCATTCTTTTCAATGCAATTTCCAAACTCTTAAGTAGGAATGTCTCAGAAAGACTTGAAGGCAGCATAAATCTGTCAGATGTCAGGACTTCTTCTCATTCATGTGCTTTCCCCTTATATTTACGTCTTATATCCAAAGGTATTTTCCGTTACCAAAGATAAAACAATCAATAACCAAATGGAGAGCAAAAGCTGTTCGATTATTTTTCTCCTGTTTGTGGAGAGCCACAGCTTCTAGTGGGCAAACCTAAAGGTAAAATGTCACTGTATGATAATTGAGTGCCAACGACAAATGCCTTAATGATAATCATAAAGGATGATTTATGACACCCCAAAGACTCCCTTCCTTTCCCATGAGTCTGTGTGGGAGAATCCGACAAATCGTGCGACATCCTCCCCACAGGGGCTGAAAAACACTCATCCATTGTTTTGGAAACCAAATCGCTCCATTTACCAAAACGTACTGAAACTGTAAATATTACGCTCTTATCTTTCCTCCTTGTTTCCCTTCCCCCTCTCTCTCTCTCTGTTCCTCTATAATAATGATGCGGGTAAAAATAGTTACATAGACACAAAGTTTGTATTAAACGTCTGGACTCTTTATGCTCTGTTGTGCATAAACTAAGTGTAAAGAAGCACCTTGTGACGACGAGAAATGAAGAAAAAACGGGATTGTTGTGTATAACGGACATTTATGGAGAAACGGACTCCTGAACTCTGTAGAGATGGATATTGTCTCTTTATCTCTCAATCCAAAGAGAAAAAGGCCAGGCGTTCGCCAGGTGACGGTCATCTTTGCTAAATTCCTGTCTCCATGTCCAGACAGGTAAGACAGCAAATGTCTGTAGCATTTTCAAAGAGAGCGTTGAGCCGCGACCAGGCAAAGAGCGAGTTTTTATTAAACAGTGTCATTGCAAACTAGCAAAAATGTGAAAGAAAAAAAAAAAGCGAACACACACCTCGTTTGTAGTGAGAATCAATGTGGCTACCTCACAGAAACACAGTGGTGTGTGAGATACAGCCACTGATACCAAAGATTCTTCTTCAGCCTGCCAGTTTAACCATAACCATCTTCATCATCACATGATTTAGTGTAGCGACGCATTTTTATCTCAAACACACAAACATTTGTGTAGCTGTCTGAATGGGGTCATACTGGAGCAGTTCACACAAAAATTAAAATGTGATGGAAATGTCCTCACCCTCAGGCCTTACAAGATTAGGATGAGTTTGTTTCTTCAGAAACGTGTCTCTGCATCACTGTCTCAGTAATGGATGTGAATGGGTGCCGACAGAATGAGAGTCTGATAAAAACATCCCAATTACCCCAGTCTATCAGTTAACATCTGGAGAAGGCAGAGGATCAAACTAATCCAGCATTAGTTTTTAACTGAAATACACCACTGTAATCTATTCCTCCAGTGACAGTGTTCTGTTCTGAATCAGGAGAATAATCTGCTCACATCAGCGCTTACAAAACAAATATGTGGCTAGATTTGGAGAGACAACAGCAGATGGATTTTTTCACTGGAGGAAGAGTTATTATGAGTTTATGTTAGTTATAAATATCTTAATGCTGGATTAGTTTGATCTTTGTCTTCTCCAGACGTTAACTGATGGACTGGAGTGCTGTGAAATATTTTTTTTGTTTCAGTTGTTTGGAATCTCATTCTGTCGGCACCCATTCACATCTATTACTGAGACCCTGATGAAATGCTACACGTCTCCATATTTTATGAACAAACTCTTCTTGAGTTACTAAATTCTAATCTTGAGAGGCCTGAGGGAGAGCACATTTTCATTGAATTTTCTTTTTTCTGGGGTGAATCTTTCCTTTAATTACAACTTAAACTCACAATTTTGTCCACAAACTAAGCTACACACACACCCTCTCGCACACACACACACAAACACAGAGTAGTCAGACTGCGTTATGCCACGGTGAAGGAAGTGGCAACTATGCAGGACAAGTTGAGTGCCTTTTTCCTTCAACCACGGGTGGAATTGCTCTGGACACACTCACACTCACACACACACACACACACACACAAACACATCATTTTTAAAACATATATCTTGCATAGCTGCATGTCTTGCATAAAAACAAGGCACTCCATTTCCATTCTGACAAAGAAGCACTTTGTTTTAGGGTTTTTTGTATTGAAAGTAGTCGTTTTTCTATTTGCTGTGTTTATTTATGTGTATTTATTTCTCAATGAAGTGTGCAGGAGTCACAGACGAGCAGTTAGCGATGCTTAACATGTGATATTACTGTATACGCCTCTGGACTCACCAACCTGGTCTCACGGCAATTCATACACATTTTACGAGGTGGCTAATTCGTACAAATTCATACGATTTCTTCTAAATCGTACGTATTTAACGAGTTGCCAATTTGTATGAATTTGTACGGATTACCTAACCCTAACCCCGCCCCCAAACGTACCCATCACAGGGTTTTAGTCAAATCGTACGCGAGGTAACTGAAGTCATATAATTTAGCACGAATTTGGCACCTCGTAGGAATACGTAGGAATTGGTCATGAGACTTTGTTGGATTCACACACACACTTCCGACAGAGCTATTTTTGTGTAATTTACAGTATTCTGGAAGTGCGTGCTTGTGATAATCGTGTTAAACTGAGGTATACCTGCACTGTCAGTGGTCGTCCAATCACATGCCTTCATCTGCCATTTTCACAAACAACCGATCAATCGTATTCAACCGTTTATGTTATTTTGCGCTGGCAGGCACGTGTTGACAATGAGAATTCTGATATACCTCAAACACTTGTAATGTAAAGGTAACCTGATGAAACAATAACAATGATAGTAGAAGATAATACTGCTAAATAATAGTTTTGGAAATATTGTGACTTGAAGCTTTTTACTGTTCTGTATCGTCTTGTTGAGTTGAGTAATTTCCCTGTTCATTTTTGGCATGCTCCCTCAAAATCAGCCATCTTTAATTTGAGCTCAATGCGAACTTAACACTGAAGAGGTGTCAGAGCAACTTTGGCGTCATCATATGAAAACTTTGACCATGGGAGTCAAGATTGCCTGAAATTATCCAAAGCTTGTGTAGACGTTAGTTCTTTTCAATTATGAGAAACACCAAAATGAGCTTTAGAGACCAAAGTAATATCATGGGGCAAATTGCTGTATACTTTTTGATTATATTTTGACGTTCCATTTCTTTTTCTCTATCTTATTTCATTTATTGACCCATGTTTCTGTCCATAGGAAAATGCATTTCAGTTGAATTAGTGTTTGTTGTGCGTGTTCAAGTGATCCTGATATTTAAAAGACAAAAAAAAAAAAAGATAATGAAAACCAGCTCTTCTGTCGTTAGGGAACCGCTGGTGATTCTTTTATGCATGGCTATTAATCTAACTGTTCAGAGACAGGACGACTTGTACGTCACGGTCAGGGAGAGGCAGGAGGAAAGAGGATTCGTCCAGCGGGGAACGATTCAGTTTGATAACTGTGTTATTTTTTATCTATGTATTTATTTATTTGCTTTGACAATATTGTTTTCTCCTTGTATTCCACCTCTATAAATGAAGTTTCAAGTTAAAATCAAGGTTTTAGGGTTCGTAACTAAACTGTATGTCTATTTTACACACACATATATAAATATATTCACACACATACATACACAAAAATTTGGTAAATATTACTAAGAAATGCCTGAGTCATATTTCACCTAAAAGTAAAATTAATTGCATCTAGGAAATAGAGACTTTTTATGACCAGTTCCTTTTTAGCATTAAGCCATTACAATTGGATTAATGCATTACATTTATTAATAGTGAATAATTATTTGTGTGCATACACACACACTAATATATATATATATACACTAGGCAATAAAGAAGACAATAAACAACTTTTTTGATCCACGCCAAATGTTGACTACTATATATATATATATATATATATACACACACACACACACACACACACACACAAATATTTAGTAAGTAGCCTACATAAAATTATAAATTCTATTATTTAATGAACATAAAATCCAAACTGTTTCGCATATTTTCCTTTAAATATAATAATATTTTATACAGTAATATTGTATAATTTCACTTTTCCTTTGACTTTAAGTAAAATATGAGCTGGACATTTTTTGTCAGGGTTTGTTAGATTCACTTATATCTGTCCATTCTTCTTTGATTTAACATGTGTGGTTGATCAACATGTCGCATTAACAACAGTGTCCCTGCATGCGTTCAGACCCGAGCCCCCTGCAGGCGAATCCTCCTCCTTCCTCTGGTACCAGAGAATCAATCAGAACCACGTGTCTTTGTGATGGTAGAAGACAATCAATTTCCAATAAGGAGAAGAACAAAAGACGAGAAAGAACGCTTGAGAGATGGTCGTTGTAAAGACTCGAGACTGGGAAAGAAACGCTGTGAGCGATGAGTGCAGCTGCGCATTTAGACTGTCCACCCATCAAGAAGGCATAATATAGATTTTTTAGCAGATTGCCATGGTAACTGTATTTCAGAACAGCTCTGATTTTAGTCATTTTCCAGTGAGGCTTTTAGCCTGAAACATTTAGGTATTATGTTTTTCAGATGCTTTAAACACCACAAAATGTCTTCATTTACTCTCCCTCGTGTCTTTCCAAATGCAAAAGATTTCTTTCATTGTGTGAAAAAGAACATTCTGATTGTTTCATGGAATAAACATGAGCAGGAGTATCCAATTAACAGGGAACTTTTTCTGAAACATTTTAGAGTCTGTTTTTTTTTAGAATGTTTAGAAGTAATGTTCCCATGATGTTCCAAACATTCAGAGAACATTTAGATCCTTTACAGAAAAAAACACATTAATTTCACGTTAAAATCCCATGTGAAATATACAGGATACATGAACTTTGCACAAGGGTAGCCTATATGTGATTTTGGATCATTTTAATAGTGTATAGGCAAATTCATGTGGGTTTTCTGTAATGGTTCATAACCCAACGGAAACAATTAGAAAAACATTTTGTTAGCTTGATTTGTATTTGAGTGAACTGCTCTTTTGAAATAAGATTATATGTCCGGATAACACGTGGGACTGTGAGTTATTATTTACCTGCTGTTTCTGACAGAATACGATCCACCTGGACCGACCTGGTGACGAGCGCTGCACTGAGCTATGCAAGAACCTTCCCAAATCCCGCCATTTCCTTCTCATATTCCCGCCAACTTCCCGACGCCATCCTCACGTGACTCAGGGTATTGCGATTGAATGCCTGATGAGGTGACACAGTACATGCGAATCCCATATCAAATATAATACCACCACGATTCTCCAAAAAAGTGCCTACGCTCAACTCACCAGTACACTCTGTGATTTTAGTTTCTGTAAATCCTCCTATTTACAATGTAGCTATAACCTGAACAAAATGTGGTATCAATGGCACGACTTGTTTACAGATAGAAATTGACTTTGGCTTGCATATTATACGCAATGGTTAGGTTTAGGAGTGTAAGCCAAATATGTTTATATATTATGTTTATATGTAAGCCAAAATGTGTATCGTTTTCACGCAAAAACTGCGTGTTATATGCACGTCAAACACGTGCGTAGTGTGCACTCTAAAGACAGTTTCTGCCTTTAAATAGCACACAGTATAAAAAACGTGCTATTGATACTTATTATCAAATTCAGCGCTAAATGCATATTATCAGCGAGGGAGCTGTGAGAATAACGCGGTAACATTTACCTCAGTGAAATTTCGCTGGCCAAATCCAGTCATTCCAGTAAATTTCTAGTAAAAGTAGGAATATCCTAAATCCCAGCACTGAATCACTGTAGTTTTACGTTAGGGATTTAGTCAAAAGGAAGTCCAAATGATGGCAGCCGCTTCATCTACCGCATCTACCGCATATTTTGACGTGTTTTGTCGCGTCATTCTCCGAGCGTTTCGTTTCCCAGTCTTGATCTCAAAGGTTATGAACAGGTTATGTACAGTTACATACAGTATGTTCATATGTTGAGTCTTTTAAAGATGGCTACACCTGAGTGATAACTGTTACAGAACATCTGTGAAGTAAAAAGACCAGTATGGGTAAATACAATTGTGTGTTTTGAATAATTAAGTAAATAAAAAATTGGGGGAAAACACTTTGCTTCATCTTTTGAGTGAATCAACAGAAACATTGTAATGCTGCAGTGACACCTAGCGATAAAACCACCACAGTAACACACTGGTCTGGAAACACACACTCATGTTGGTTTTTGTGATTTATGGGATAGGTGTAATGGTGTTTCTGTACAGACTATATGTGGTATTGTCCTATACTGACCCTACACCTAAACCTACCTATTTAGGTACCTATACCTAAACCTATTTATTAAAAATAATAAGTGCACATAAACATACTATAAATTTTTATATTACTAATGCTTCAAAATAAACAAATGCAGCAATTGAACATTTCCAATGGTGAAATTCATTAATGGAATTCCATTGTGGTACAAAATTGCATTCATATATTTAACTTATTCAAAATTCTGATGCAGCACAAAAGTACAGATTTTAAATTTTAAATTGAATACTTCAGCATGTGTTGCTTCTGTAGGAGTGATACCAGAAAGAAAATTGAAATGTCAGTTTGCTTAATTCAGATAAATTGTTTTAAAATCTGTCCTTTTATATTGAGGCAAAAGTTAAAGAAAGTGTTGTTATAGGGCCAACTTTACAGGTAAAGATGAAAACGGTCTTTTTTATTGATGATTTTAGAGCTTTTGAACAAATAGGCTATATGAGCAGAAATATATACAAACAGACAAAAAACACCCAAGACAGTGAACAGGGTACAACATGCTTTTATGAATAAAAGGTATTTTCTCTTTTTTACAAGACAAACCGTATAAAACAAACATATGCATAGAAAATAACAGATAAACACTTAAGACAACATTCATACACATTATAATGGACGAGACCGTGAGATTGGATGAAAAAAGAAAAACAAATCGAGTTTAAAACTGCACTTTCATTCATCATGTGTGCTGTAAACCTTCTGGATGATTTTTTGCAAAGGTTAAACACATATGATGATCAAATAAAAGTGTTGTGCAGAAAAATGGCACATCAGAGACTCAATCGTTTTTTCCTGAAATATCAACGATATGCTAATGATATCTGGTGCTGAGCTCAATAACTCTTTATTAATGCCACTAAATGTTGGAGACAAACGTCCCTCTGTCACTGACATCTCTCTGTGAACTATAGACAGATGAAGAGGAATCATGTCTAATTGCAAAAATAAGCAAAAGACAAGAATATATTGCTTTGCATTAAGAAACTTTGCATGATTAGGATTCTATGTGTACCATGTAATACCTGAAATATTCACAAACTCAGTCTGAATGCTGTGAAACATCTCACTAGATTATGGCTCATATTCAGACAGCGAGTTCAAATGAGTCAAACGATGGTTTCATCCAATCTCACAGCCAGCAATAAAGACATCCAATGGATTTTACACAAGTACAGGGATGCGTTCGACACATTCTGGGATCAAAATGTCATAAAATGTAAAGAAGGCATGCAGAAATCCCAAATGGATACTTTCTGAAGAATAGCATTCCTGAACCTAATTGCTTACAAGTAGAAATATTAACAAAGGAACCCCCTTTTCTTTTTACACAAATTTTACTAGTCAAATGTAATCTTGTTCAATTCTAAAAAGGCTGCCTAGTACAGCGCTAATGCTAATTTTATTTTCTGTCATCAATGTACCAACAAATATCTTTAATAAACCTGATCTCAATACAGAGCAACAGAAATAAAGATCATGAGTTTTATGACCTTAAAAGGTAGAAAGGTTTCTGCCTTCACTTATGACACTTTCTGCCATGTATTATGAGACTAACAGTCATATTTATATCTGCATAAAATTATTCTTATGCGTATGGCAGGTGAAGAGCTTCAAAACTCGCAAATGGAGATTCTCAATGGTTTGGTGGTTCACCACTAGATGGCAGTAAAGTTACACAACAAAATCACCCCAGAAATTGTTTCATATCCTTTCAAAATCCCAAAATCCTTTCAAAATAACAAAATACCGCCATAGGTCTTAGACGAGTCTTTTCATTTGAAACACGTGGAAAATAAATCAAGAACGATATTAAACTGACCTCCATTACAGATGAAAATAGCTAATCTTTATACACTTATTTTTATCCTTAGCTGTTGAGTACAACTTACAGTGTAGATATGGCTTTTTAGATAAATGCTAAAATAAAATTAAATAGTTATGTTAATTAACAAACACGTTAAGCAAGAGGATTAGCATAAACATGTCTTCGCTAATCGCGAACTACGTGGTTGCTGTTGCTCCAGGTGGTTAATTTTAATACTGTGATAATTAAGTAGTGACATGGCAAACACCACTAAAAATGACAAAATAAAATAATCATAAAACAAGATAAATTTTTTCACGAAATGGCTACAAAACGTCCTTGATTTGCGCTAGGGACATTGGCTAGTTCTATGTTGTTTCGTTTGGTTGTTTACTTTAATACTTTGTGTTAACTATACAGTTAAATGGCTAACAGTACTTAATAACTACAAAAATAACACTAGAGAAATGCTGTCATGTAATGGATACACTAAACAACACTAATGATCCACATGTATGTGGGTCAGAACCGTTGCTGTAATGAGAGCATGAAACATTTTGTGAACTTCAGATGTTTTATTAAAAGGACCGTTTTTCCACAAGAGATGCCCTAAATTAGAATGTAATGGGGTCCGGTGGTTGTGACTGAGGATTTTCTGTAAAATAAAGCATGAGCAAAAAGCGTTAGTGTGTGAGAATCAATAGGAAGCGATGGAGGGGGCCAGACTGACGAGGGGCCCGGGGACCACAAGACCTACTTTCTGGAGATGAGAGGGGCATCTGCTCCGCCGCCTGGGCTAATGACAGAACAGACTCTCGGCTCGAACACCAGAACATGTATGAATCACAAAGAAGATCCTGTTTGAGTGCTGATGAGACAGCGGAGCTTTTATTGGACATGCTATCTTTGATATGAAGAAATGACATGATGCTCAGAGGATGTGAGAAAGCGGCTGTGTTCGGAATAACATACTACTCACACCATTTCTGCAGTATTTAACGCTGTTTCTTATATGCAAAGAACCCAGGTGACCTACTGCATTGACTCAAATGTACAGCTAAGCACACAGTGGAAAAAGGCATCCCACAATGCAATGCACTGACAACGTAGCACCATTTAAAACGTTTATCATTGCACGCGTTTTCACACACTATTTAAAAAAATATATGCAGTATATACAGTGCAGTATGCTAGTATTCCATTCTGAACACAGCCTGTCTAATTGACCACAAACCGGTTTTAGGACAATTAAACGTCCTGATAAAAGAAAACCATGAAACATTCCCAGCGTCTCCATTAATCTTGCTGCTTGAATGTTGGCAGATGTTGATGCTTGTAATGCAGCTCTGGGAGGAAAGATGGAAGAGAGAGAGACAGCGAGGGCTGGATGGAGGTCAGGAGCGACTAACTCGCTCAAAAGAGGGAGCTGATGAGCAGCAACTCAAATGATTAGAGGTGAACTTGTGATTGATCTATTGCTGTTCTCACTGCTTCAGAATCATCAGACTGAATAAGAGCACATAAAAGACTCAGTGCACATTTCATAGATGATCACACACAATCATAGATAGATTCTTAAGTAAATGCCTGATGCTTCGAGTTTCTCCTATCGGATGATTGAGCAACATTCTGAACTGAATTGAGATGCTTTGAAATCCAAATTCTATTCCTGAATTTGAACTGCTGTAGCAAACGCTGCAAAATGCTAATGTAGAATTCAATGTAATGCATGAATTTGCTATAAACATCATATACATACAATATATTTTCTGAAACATTAGATGATCAAAGTTGTTAAATGCCACATATAGAATTATTTTTCTTTTAATTTACAATCATTATATTAAATAAATGAACTTATTGCAGGGTTTGTTTGTTTTTTAACATAAAAAATAAATAAAATCATTACTTTAAATAAAATAAACTAGTGCTGGGCAATTAATTGTGATTAATTGCATACAAAATAAATGTGTTTAAGAACATAATATATGTGTGTCTGTTGTGCTGTGTATATTTATTCTGAATATGTAAATACACACACATGCATTAAAGAAAATAAGTTATGTTTATATATAATGATTTTTTTTATATAAAATAAAATGTAAACACATACATTTTTTTCTAAATATATGCCGTATGTGTGTCTTCAGATATACTTAATAAATATACACAGAATGAAAAGTTTTATTTTGCATGCACTAAAATAAACATAAACATTTAAAAATGTCTAATTTCAGTTGGTTTAAGGTTTATATAAATAATACAAATGTATAATATATTTATATAATTTACTTAATGCAGATTCTAATTGTTTTCTTCCTGCACCTTCTGCAAATTAAATAGGCTACATAATAATAATAATAATTTAAAATTAAAAATGAAAATTTAAAATGCAATTCAAATTGTGAATAAAATCAAGGTTTCTGAACATTGATGCAATTCAAATTCAAATTCACACCCAAATCTTAAATTCTGAGTTTTGCTCAACCTGCATCAGGCATTTTTTCCAACAATGTTGATTAAATTCAGAAAAGGGAACAGATAGATTGAATGCGCTCAAAGACACTTTACAAATCCTTTCTGGTTTAAACAGCAGAGAGAAATCCAGATCGCGAACAGTGTTGGCACATCATTTCAGTTCATCGTCCAGTTCATGGAGGAATACGATGTCAGAAGGAAAGGAAGGGTCACTGAGAGGAAGCCGGGTTTCTGTGGGATGGATCCCGGCTGAGCCTCCGATCTCTCGTTCTATCATCACCACACCTAAACACAGTGACTGACTGTACGGCTAGAGGCTAACGCTAACAGAAAGAGCTAAACTAAATCAGTTCAACCCATCAACAACATCAAATCACAGGCCACGTGGACAACATCTACTGTACTCACACGACCACGACTCCAGCCTACGGGCCGTGGATGATGTCGGTGAGGACTGAGAACAACGAGCTGCGCTTCAAACGCGCAAACTATACAGCAAAGGGTCACAAAACCTGATATGTTTGCTTCACCTCATCCAGACGTTACCAAAGATGAAATACAGTCAAACCAGCTGGATGTCACACTCCATTTATCACTCGTGTATCTTAACAGATTACATAATGTCATAATGCTCAGGCCTTACAAGATTAAATTAAGCACTTACTGTCATCACAGATTACGCTAATAATTAAAGAACAATGATCAGACAGCTCCCTTCTTCGGGAAATACTGGAAGTACATGTCACCAAGAAATACTGAAATTAAATTTCCTATTTTAAATATAACTATTAAAAACTATTGCTTTTGAATATTTAACATTATATATTGACGGGGGAAAAACAAACTGATTTTATTGCATTTGCAGACATTTCTCGTTTGTTTAGTTTAACTCGAGGTACTAATATAACCTAAATTTAAATAAAAATAAACAAAAACATTTAGCTCACTAGATTGTTGAACAGAGCATAGTCTATGCCTACTGTTAGCAAAAGTGTAACTAGCGTCGCTCTGGGGCTGTGAGTGAGTCTCTGCTCTTAGTTCATTATGTAAGTCAAGCTCAATGAAGCATCAAACATTCAGCTTTCTACTCAAAGCCTCCGACAAACCATCTGATAAGACATCAGTACTAACAACAGCATGTCAGAAGGCAACCAGAACGTAATACTATAACATTTACACATTTATGTAGGACTATTGTAAAAATGATTTCGTTTTTCAGTTGTATATAAAACAAAGATTATTGGAGTGCTTGAAAATAATTAAGAACTATTTTAGCCTTTCTAGTTTTCTACTTTAAATCGTTTGTTAAAGCTACTAGTGAGTGAAAATTGCTAGTGCACAACATTTATTTCAGTGTGTACAGTAAAAAATACATTACATTTTACTGTATTAATATCAAGGCATTTTCTGTGCTGATTTTATTTACAGGCCTTTTACCTGAATTTTGTTTAGCGTTAACAGACATTTACTTTCACACTAATTATAGTTTTCATTAATATTTTGAATTACATTTTATATTTATAAATCTTAATTTACGTTTTAAGCTTCAGATAAATTTTTGCCAATTTTGTTGTGTAAATTTTAATTTGTATCAATTTAAATTTGTAACTTATTTTTATTAGTTATTTGTTTGTTTTTTAAATGTTATTTTTAGTAACACTTTACAATAAAGTTCATTAAATAACATTATGGGTTAACAAGTTAGGATAGTTAGTTAGGTCTACAGCATTTATTAATCTTTTTAATAATTTACTAATGCATTATAAAAATCACAAGTTGTGCTTGTTAACATTAGTTAATGCACTGTGTGTGAACTAACATTAGCTAACTTCTGGAACATTTTATTAACTAATATTAAAATAAAGAAAAAATACTGTAATACATTGTTTGTTCATGTTAAACTAATGTTACCAATTGAAATCTTGTTGTAAAGCGTTATCTCCTTTTTACTGCAGTTTTAGTTTTAGTTCTCAATTGGAGCTTTTCCACTGTATAGTACGGCACGGTTCAGTACAGCTCACTTTTGGGGGGTTTTCCACTGGGAACAGTACCTGGTACCTGGTCCTTTTTTTAGTACCCCCTCAGCCGAGGTTTCCGAGCGAGCCAAACCGTTACCAAAACTTGACGTGTAAACTCTGCTGGTCACTGATTTGCCAGAGAAAATCGTCATTACTGCGTCACTGAACTTGCGACAAAAGACACAACTAGATTTAAATCAGCACAGCCAGCGAAGGATCGGAAGCAACTTTTTTGTTTGAAGAAACGAACCTTTTTGAATTTGCATGTTGTAAATCCCAAAGCTTCCATTTATATAGATAGATCAACTAACACGGTCATCATAAAAGTGTTAAAACTGTCAAATACATTCACTTGCACAGATTTCATAATTGGAATCTAAAATATTTCGTAATATAGTGAGTATGTTTGCGTATACTAATAACAAAACAAGGAAAAATTAAATAAAAACAATATGTGTCATATAGCGCTATTGTGACAGTGGTGCGTCACCATGGAAAAATAAGGCTAAACATAAATAAAATAACAGTCGCCTAAAAAACTCCGTCTGGAAGGGTTAAGGAGACTTTTTATGCCCCTTTTTAGATGTAATGTAAGGTTTAGGTATCCCCAGAATGTGTCAGCTCAAAACTACGATGGCCGATAGAGATGCTCAATGCGCTGCAAACACAGAAACGCACTGGAAACAGCACGGACCACAACGGGAATGCTTCAGTGGGACCTCAAAAAGTCACGCACCCATCTGGGATCTAATGTTTTGTTCTGTAACTTTTGGTCAGAGCAGAGGTGTAGTGGCTGAACTAAAAGGTGAGTTTTTTGTGTTTATTTTAACAACCTGATCATACAGTCTTTTGGATATTATTAGACTAATCTGACGAATTACACA